>JBBPBX010004607.1:22003-42708 GCA_038048925.1 Garcialebias charrua
CTGGTAGTAGAAAATATTGCTCCCTGTACTCACCAAGATCCGTTATGCAGCACTGTTTGAGGCAACCATCCATCCATCCATCCTTTTATCCATCCATCCATTATCTTTATCTGCGTCTTACTTTTTTGGGTCACGGGGGTCACTGGTGACCATATTCAGCAGTCACTGTGCAAGGGGTGGGGGACACCCTGGACATGTCTCCAGTCCACCACAGGGACACAGAGAGGCAAATGAGACAAACAACCATTCACTCTCTCACTCACACCTAGAGACAATTTAGAGTTACCAATCAGTCTAACATGTATGTTGTTGGTCTGTGGGAGGAAACTGGAGTGCCCAGAGAAAATCCACGCATGGACGGAGAGAACATGTAAACTCCACCCAGAAATCAAAAAGGCGTTCAATTCAGGATCAACTGGACTTTATTTGTAACAGAAAACGTTTCGACTTCTGTCCAGAAGTCTTTTCCACCCAGAAAGGCTCCTGGGTGGGATTCAATCCAGCAATATGCTCACTGAGAGGTGACAGCTCTACCAACTGAGCCACAGTGGCACCCTTACTAATGTTTTTGCTGAATAATCTTGCCTGTTCTGCAAAATGCTATTCCAGCTGTTTATTCCAACCGCTTACCTTTACAGCATTGTATAGCCCCATCCCATATTATTTTAACATGTTGAAGCCATGACATTACAATTTACCCTATTTTTTCCTAAAATTGGTAACAGTTCTTAGTTTAAATATTTAATATATTTACAATGGCCATCTGTGACAAAAATATGGATTTATGAGATTTGCAAGCCACTGTCTTTATTCCCATTTCACACAACATCCTAATGTTTTGGTAAAGTAGGATTGCATGTTGTGGAGCTAAAAGTTCTAACTACAAACCCCCAACCTCCAACCTCCCCACGGCATCACGTGATCTCATTAAATAACTAACCACAATTAAATGTATTTGGAAAATGAATAATTGATCATCCAACAGCAGAGGTTATAGAACTATGTCAATCAGAAGTCCACACATGAAGAAATGACATTAAAGGTTCAGTCTGCAGTTTCTGTAGAACAGCAGCACTTAGAAAAAATTTCAACAAGCAAAGCATTCTGATCCCTCCCCCTCAGAGCCATATATGGCTCTGCCCCCTTGTGGTCTGTTAAAATTCAAATTCAAGCTCTGTTTTTATTGGCTGATTCAAATTCAAGCTCTGTTTTTATTGGCTGATTCAAATTCAAGCTCGGTTTTTATTGGCTGGTTACAAACTTTGTTTTTATTGGCTGGAAAATGGCGGGTCACTTTTTCTTTTTAGAAATGCTTATTTACCACCTGGAGAAGCAAGGGGACAATATTTTTTTAGTTTTTTTCAGAGATTACCTCTCTAACATCAATCTAGTGACAGAGTGAAGAAATATGTTAAAAATATATTGTTAGAAAAGTTACATATAGCAGCTTTAAATGTCTTATTCATTTACATAGATTTAAAACCTTAAACTAAAAGGAGTTGGACTACTAGAGGGGCACGCATGTTGTTGTGGCTTCAGCTCCTGCATTACATTACATTCCTTTTTCTAGTTTACTGAATATACAGTCTGTGGTACTGAAGCATTAAAACAAGAGTCAAAAACATGACATGAAAACACACACATCAAAGTATTCACCTTTAGGTGGCTCCCACACAGCAACGTTCCTGCTAGATACATGTATGGATGGTTAAGTAGGAAGGTAGATTTTCTTTTTGAAATCCACGTTTTATTTTACTCACTTGGTCGTCTCTTTGTGTTATTCAGGGTCGAAATGGAAAAGGCAGTATTTATGTGTGGGCGTCAGGTAATGGTGGGATGCAGCACGACCACTGCGGCGCAGACGGTTATGTTAACTCCATCTACAACATTGCTGTTGGCGCCATCACTCAGACTGGGAAGTCAACCTTCTTTGGTGAGCCCTGCCCTGGAGTGATGGCTGTCACCCTGACGGGGGCCAGCGTAGGAGGCTCTCTACCTTTGGTTCGTCTATCTCTATCTTTCAATATATAACAGCAGTGTTTGTCATTAGTGACTCTGTGTGTGTGTGGGGTGCAGCCTGACACTTTGGCTCCTTTGAACGGCGAGAAGCCTGTTAAAGAGCAGCCACTGGTGTGATATTTATCGAGACCCACCAAATGACCTAGGTGATTACTGGGCACACGCACTCGAAGACACCCAGAAACAAGTGTTAATTGGAGGTAAAACGCGGTTGTAGTGGCTGAGAATGAGAGAGGAAGAAGCCGAAAGTGTTGCTGGCGGATTTAACACTGAGAAACTATGAGAAAAATGCAGCGCCAACTCCGGGGCTGGAGAGAAACAGAAAGACCAATTTTATCCCTGCGATAACACCCCTGTCTGCTGGGACTGTTGCTCGTTTTGACCTTCATATTATGAGAAAGACAGAGGAGACAGATTTTTTTTTTTTTTTTGTAATTATTAGGAAATTGTTTTTACTTGTTCCATTGAGGAAGGAAAAGCTTCACACTGTTTCACTATGAGAACACTGATGCTGTTAAAGCATATAAATAGTACTGGAAAATCCCAGATGTGACACATAGAGGAAATGAAATGGACAATTTTGGCAAGTTTAGGGTGGAAGTCCTAAAGTCAACATGAGAGGCTTGGCCAAACATAGTGCGAAAAGATTTGTTTGTTTGAACCCATATTCTAACAAAGTGGTGATAAACAACTGGACATTAAAGTGGTCCACACAGCAGAGGAAGACCTTGATGCACTTGTGTGTTTGCTCACAAATGATCTCATGAACTACCAGATGGGTTTAGATGAAAACTTGTAGAAAGTACTCAATAGATGAAGCTCTACAATTGATCAACATTTGGAATCTACCTGATTCAAGATGACCACTACTGTACATCTAATAAAATACATTTTTTGGCTTCTCCCTTCTGCAGGGATTGTCAATGTTAGCTATCTCACATGAAAGATTTTGCAATTGTTTTACATCAGATGCTCTTCATCATGCAACATGGGCTTGAACCTCAGGATTACAAAACTGCAGTACTGACCACCAAGCTACTACAGCTTTCCACTAAAACTAATAGACAGTAGCAAATATAAAAATACCCAGAACTCAGTCAATTTAAAAAATATTTAGTTAAGGTCAAGGTCAAGGTTCTTAATTGTCATTCACATCTCATGTAGTGGAACGAAATTGTGTACACAGGGACCCAGTTACATCCGACAAAAATATAAATTGTAAAAGAAAACCGTAATAAGATCTAAGACATGAGCTAAGAAATACACTAAACTAAGAATATGCTAAACACTTAGCAGTACAAAAACATTAATATGTCGAACAACAGCAACACGAACACGAGTCTGTGTGAATAGATGAGTACGAATGAATACAGCAGCATGAAATAAATCAGATTTGATAATAAAAATTTAGTTCTGAAGTAGCGAGGATTCATCCTAACACATACTCAGTACTAACAAATCACACAATTTGCGGTTGCACATAGATACTTTCAAAATGTAATGGTAAATGGACTGTACTTATATAGTACCTTTCTATCTTGTCAAGAAACTCAAAAAGTGCTTTACAACACAATCTGTGTCCTCATTTACCCATTCATACAATCTACTAGATCTATACAAATCATTCTAAGGAGACAAATCAGAGCTTTATCGCATTTATACAACACTACATAGCTAATTGAACAAATCATTCTAAAGAGACAAATAAGAGCTTTATCGCATTCACCACTGATGGAACGCACATCAGAGGTTTCAGTGTCTTGCCCAAGGACACTTAGGCATGTGACTGCTGCTGGATTTGAACCCCCAACTCTTGCATTGGAGGACTACTGCTCTAACCACTCAGCCACAGCCACCCCAATGAAAATGCCATAACTCTGTCCCTTATCGACCTGCAATGATCTTAGTTTAAAACTTTGGCATGAAAGGCAGTTGGCAGTGCATGTTCCTTGAAGGAGTATAGGCCTTTAATTTATTTTGTATTTATGATTCAGATGATTTTCTAGTGTTGCAGGTCCTGGTGATGAGGATCAGTGAATCAATGTCTTGCTTAGTTTAGGCATGCAGAAAATGTCAAAACTGCTGGCAGCATGGAGTTCTGGAAGACTTTTGTTTCCAATGATGACAAATGCTTTGGCTCCTCTAGTGTTCTTTCAAGCTTGTTTTTAAATCATGTATTCATTTTGGATGCTGTAAAATCTGACTTGATAATTCAAGTTATCGGCTGCTATTTGGATGAAACTTACATTTTTTTGAAGGGGAGGAAACTTCTTTTGACTAATCCTGGATTAATTTAGGCTCTTTTTCTTCAGGTGACTGTGACAAACACAGGTGATGGCTGTACCACACAATTTCCTGGAACATCCAGTGCCGCTCCAATTGCTGCAGGAATTGTAGCCCTTGCCTTGGAAGTAAAGTGAGTACATGCTTGTTCAGGCATATCAGTGAAACCATTACCAAAGTCTGGAGCTAAACTAGGTTATGGTTCTCAACCTGAAACGGGATGGATCAAGTATCAGTTTTCTTCATGATTCATGATAGAGCAGGATATGTACTGAGAAAACTGGTTAGAACTGCTTTTTATTTAGGACTATTGCTTCCTTCAAGTTACTGGTTGGATCCTTCTTTTTTGTCAAACCATAAAAACTTGGGTGATCCTCCAATTAGTGATGTCCTGACTGACAAATATTGCCTAACCCCAGTGGGTTCATCATCCCAACTGGAGGGGGCCCAACTGGAGTCATTCTAAATATTTTCTCAGGTTGTAGAACTTCTTCACATCTAAAGTGTTATGATCATGTCCTCTGTCCTCCGCCACACTCACAGCTCTCCATGTCATGTTCTGCCTCTCTGTCACTCTGCCACGCCCATGCTTCACCTGCAGCTTGACCTGAGCCTGGTTCTGCTAAAGGTTTCTTCCTCATGATGAGGGAGTTTTTCCTTTCTGCTGTCGCCTTCATGCTTGTTCAAGGTGAGAGTTCTGTGATGGAGTTAAATTCAAAGCAGTCCGCTCTTCGGATGAATAGTGTAAAATTATTATTTTTAGATATGAATGTTTCTATTCAATGCTCTGTGATGACTTCTGTTGTGACTTGGTGTTATATAAAGAAACTGAATTGAATTGATCAGCCCTGATTCACCTCTTCTGATCCAGATTTAAAGGTCCACTGACATGGTTTTTCTACTATTCATCAAATTGCTCAATATATATATATTTTATCATTTAAATATGTTCATTTTTGCAAACAAAATGATAAATCACTTTAATTTTGCTTTTAAAGTGATTTTGAACTTCAAGCCATGTTTAATCATGGGAAATCCAATTACCTGCGAACGCACCATCTGTGACGTAGTGTGCAGAGTGTGAGGCAGAGCTCTGGTCTCTTTAATAGCGGACAATTTAAAACCTGATGAATTTATCAATCTATGTGAAGATTTGAGCTATTTGTCTTCATTTTGGGAAGCAGAAAATAGTTTGGGTGATGGAACAAGAAACAACAGGATCTAATTTAGGTCTGATGCTGTATCAGACTTACCTTCATGTGGAGCTGCTCACACGCACGCACTGTGACAAGCCCTCTGCCTCACACTCTGCACACTACGTCACAGATGGTGCATTCGTGTGTAATCGGATTTCCCATGATTAAACATGGCTTGAAGTTCAAAATCACTTTTAAAGCAAAATTAAAGTGATTTATCATTTTGTTTTCAAAAACGAACATATTTAAATAATAAAATATATATTTTGAGCAATTTGATGAATAGTAGAAAAATCATGTCAGTGGATCTTTAAGGACTCCTCTAACCACTCTACTCTGCCAGATAATCTTACCTTTCTTGGTTTCTGATACCCAGCCCATCTTGTTTCTTGTCCATGCCAACGTCTCATCTCAACCTTAAGAATTGTTTCTTTGAATTTGACCTCACACCTCGTATTGATCAATAACATGCATGTTTGGCTGCCTTCAGGCCCAGGCCTCCCTTGCAAAAGAGATGTGTGATCTCAGTAGCTATGTTTACATGGGCAAAATTTTGTGACCGGATTGAAATGTGCTCTGATTGCATAATTAAATAGTACGGTTTACATGGGCTCAATCCGTTCATGACAAGCGTTAACATGCAGCAGGCTTTTATTCTGACCAGAAGAACAGACATGCGCAGAGTGGTACACTCCCCCTTTAAAAAAAAACAGAAGAGGAAGTTGCTTTCGTGAAAACCACAGAAGAAGAAGTTACTTCCGGGACGAAAGTAAACAGATGTGCCAAAAATTGACCTGCGCCAGACTGTAATGATGGCGATGGAGTTTTTACTGCATTACTGCACTCCCTGATTGAGCTACAGGCAAGCAACGCATGCTTTTAGTCTTTTTTATTCTCAAGATGAGAGCGCTGGAAAAGGAGACATGTAGGGGAGGGGTGCGCTGCCGCGCGCAGCGCACATGCGCAGTCAGGACAGTTTTCCACGGTCCGATAAAAGGAACAGAATATGTATTTACATGCACACCGATCGGGCTACGGATCGGCGTAAACCACCCGTTTTGAACGGATCGCAAATTAGGTCGGATCACGCCGAATACACAAAAAATAACCCGACCGGGGTGTTTACATGACACACTTTTGATCCGATCGGCCGTTTGATCCGATTACTTATGTCCATGTAAACATAGCTAGTGGGATTTGCCTGGTTAAATAAAGGTTAATAAATAATAAATAATTGTGGATTTACCACTCTTTTTGCTCCCTGTCTGGTTCATGTTCTGCCCATCTGACCCTTGTGACAACTACTTCTTCTGACTACGGATTCTGGATTACGGTTCGATTTTTGGATTTGTTCGTGGACTTCTGACTCCCTGTGCTTAACCCCCGCTTCGTTTGTTGGACCCCGCTCTTGAATTGCCCCATGGACCGCAATAATCACAGTGCTCCTCCGCAGCTGCCCTGCATCCAGTGACAGTGATGTAATATCTGCAAACTCTGACAGGTGGCTCTCCTGACCAACTGCCTGTGAAAACTTCTTCCCTACAGCAGCTGCAAGTCAATAAATTAGGTTGTTTGTTTTACACTTTTGTTGCCTGGCTATATTTTGAATCCCAAACCCCTGATTCTTGACATGAATCCTCACTTAAATGGTCTACTGTCAGATTAAGCTTTATTAGCCTTGTTTTTACACTTTACTAACTCACATAATATGGACGAAAAGCAACAGTAGCAAAGCTTTAGAAAAAACACGTCTCAGTCAGAAAATTTCAATCAATACAACAATCTGTTACATGCACCTGATAATATTTACAGAACTGTTTCACAAACTGCTGGTTGGCAGCTGTGTGTGTGTTCCTGCTCTTGTAGATAGAGACAATGAGAAAAAGGCTTTTTCCAATGGACTTTTTTCCTGTTAACATGCATAACTATTTCACACACTGGATTTCTGTCATAACTATAGTTGGCCTGCTTGTATAACTTGTTTGGGTTTTCCAGAGAATTGAAATTGGAACAGATGTTCACTGTTCAACAGATGATGTCAAAGACCAAACTTGTATCCAATAAGTAATCTGCTCAAGACTGTTGTAAAGTGGATCCCAAACAATTATTAGGATGATAGTAGTTTTTGTGTAATGGGAATAAATCCCAGTGCTACAAAAAGATACATCCCAAAGAATCTTGCAGTGTGACAAAAACGGGTTGGAAATGTATCCATTAATTAATTAATTAATTCACTGTGAGGAGTGATGTGTGTTGCTTGTCACCCCTGTGTCTTTCCGCCTCTTACAGACCTGTCTCCTACCCGAATCATCTGAGGTGTCCCTCATTGTCAATCACATGTGTTCCTATTTATTCTGTGCCTTGTCCTCTTCTCATTGTCCATGGATTGTCCTCTTTGGCATCATGTCCTGTTCTCCCACTGTGTCACCTCATTGTTAAGATGTAAATTTTGTTGCCAGGTCAGCTGTTGTTTTGTGTTGTTTAAAAATACATATTTGTTTTATTCCTGAAGTCCTCCAAGTCCTTTGGGTTCAAACTAACAATGGATCATGACATTCATTCATTCGTTCATTCATTCATTCATTCATTCATTCATTCATTTATCTTTAGTTGGTCAGTTTTAAACTTAAATAATTATTTGTTGAGCTTATGATAAAAATTTATTTAAATCAGCCACTGAGCACAAGCCAGTGTATCTCTTGTGCCAGTCCCAAGCCCGGGTAAATGGTGAGGGTTGTGTCTGGAACGGCATCCGATGTAAAACACTTTTGCCAAAACAATAATGCAAGTTCATCAAAGTGAAACCATACCGGATCGGTTGAGGCCTGGGTTAAAAACGACTGCCACTGGTGCTGTTGACAAACAGGGTGCCGGCGGAAATTGTACTACGGTTAGTCGAAGACCCAAAGGAGGGAAAGGTGTCAGGAGACAGAAGGAGAAGAGGAAAGTGAAGAATGTAGGACTGAGGATTGCAACTCTAAATGTGGGGACAATGACAGACAAAGGTAGAGAGCTGGCTGACATGATGCAGAGAAGAAAGGTAGATGTTTTATGTGTCCAAGAGACCAAGTGGAAGGGCAGCAAGGCTCGCAGTATTGGAGCAGGGTTCAAACTGTTTTACCATGGTGTGGATAGAAAGAGAAATGGAGTAGGGGTGGTCCTGAAGGAGGAGTTGGCAAAGAATGTAGTAGAGGTGAAGAGAGTGTCAGATAGGGTGATGTGCCTGAAGGTAGAAGTAGAAGGTCTGATGCTAAACATTGTCAGTGGTTATGCTCCACAGGTTGGATGTGATGTGGAGGAGAAAGATACATTTTGGAAAGATCTGGATGAAGTGATAGAGAGTATTCCCAGGGATGAAAGAGTGGTGATTGGAGCAGATCTGAATGGGCATGTTAGTGATGAAAACGGAGGGGATGAGGAAGTTATGGGTACGTTTGGTGTCAAGGAAAAAACCATCAAGGACAGATGGTGGTGGATTTTGACAAGAGAATGGAAATGGCTAGTCAATACCTATTTCCAAAAGTGGGAGGAACATAGAGTGACCTATAAGAGTGGATGAAGGAGTATGCAGGTCGACTACATTCTGTGTAGAAGAGGAAACCTGAGGGAGATTGGAGACTGTAAGGTTGTGGCAGGGGAGAGCATGGCCAGACAGCATCGGATGGTTGTGTGTAGAATGACTGTTGTTTTGAAGAACAGAAAAAGAGTAAAATCAGAGAAGAAGACCAAACGGTGGAAGCTGAAGAAGGAAGAATGTTGTGGGAAATTCAGAGAGGAGCTGGTAAAGGCTCTGGGTGGTAAGAAAGAGCTTCCAAGTGACTGGGCTACTACAGCAACAGTAAGTTGGAGAGACAGGTAGAGACAGGTACTTTGTGTGTCATCTGGATAGAGAATGGATGATAAGGAAACCTGGTGGTGGAATAGTGAACTAGCACTTTGAGATTTTTATTAATGAAAAGTGCATTATAAATGGAATTCATTATTATTATTATTATTATTATTATTATTATTAAGTGAAGGATGCCGTTCAAAGAAAGAGGTTAGCCAAGAAGAAATATGACAGTGAGAGGACTGAAGAGAGGAGACAGGAATATAAGGAGATGGGACATAGAGCAAAGAAGGAAGTAGCTAAGGCAAAGCAGAGGGCGTACAATGAGTTGTATGGGAGACTGGACACTAAAGAGGGCGAGAAGGACTTGTACCAATTAGCAAGTCAGAGTGATCAGGATGGAAAGGATGTGCAACAGGTTAGGCTTATTAAAGATGGGAATGGTAATGTTCTAACAAGTGAGGAGAGTGTGACGGGAAGATGGAAGGATTACTTTGAGGAGCTAATGAATGAAGAGAATGAAAGAGAAAGAAGAGTGGAGGTAATAGAAACGGTGGACCAGGAAGTGGGAAAGATTAGTGAGGGTGAAGTCCGGAAAGCTCTGAAAAGAATGAAGAAGGGGAAGGCAGTAGGACCTGATGACATACCAGTGGAGGTTTGGAAATGTCTTGGAGAGATGGCAGTGAGGTTTTTGACTCAAATATTCAATGGCATATTTGATGGTGAGAAAATGCCTGAGGAATAGAGAAGAAGTGTGCTGGTGCCCATTTTTAAGAACAAGGGTGATGTACAATGTTATAGCAACTACAGAGGAATTAAGTTGATGAGCCACACTATGAAGATCGTGGAAAGAGCTGTGGAAGCAAGACTTAGACAAGAGGTGACTATATGTGAACAACAGTATGGTTTCATGCCAAGAAAGAGCACCACATATGCCATATAGGAATGTGAGAATGCTGATGGAGAAGTACAGAGAGGGTCAGAAATAATTCCATTGTGTGTTTGTGGATTTAGAAAAAGCATGTGACAGGGTGCTGAGGGAGGAGGTGTGATATTGTATGAGGAAATCTGGAGTGGCAGAAAAGTATGTTAGACTGGTACAGGACATGTATGAGGACAGCAGGACAGTGGTGAGATGTGCTGTGGGAGTGACAGATAGCTTCAAGGTGGAGGTGGGATTGCATCAAGGATCGGCTCTGAGCCCCTTCTTGTTTGCTCTGGTGATGGACCGACTAACAGATGAGGTCAGGCAGGAATCCCCATGGACTATGATGTTTGCAGATGACATTGTGATCTGTGGTGAGAACAGGGAACAGGTGGAAGAGAACTTGGAGAGGTGGAGGTATGCACTTGAAAGAAGAGGAATGAAAGTCAGCCGTAGTAAGACAGAGTACATGTGTGTGAATGAGAGGGAGGCTGGTGGAACAGTGAGGCTACAAGGAGCAGAGGTCACAAAGGTGCAGGACTTCAAGTACTTGGGGTCCACTGTCCAGGAAAATGGGGAATGTGGTAAAGAGGTGAAAAAGAGAGTCCAGGCAGGATGGAGTGGATGGAGAAAAGTTTCAGGAGTGATTTGTGACAAAAAGGTGTCAGCAAAGGTCAAAGGAAAAGTTTACAAGACAGTGGTGAGACCAGTTATATTGTATGGTCTGGAGACAGAAACATTGACAAAAAGACAGGAAAAAGAACTGGAAGTGGCAAAAATGAAGATGCTGAGGTTCTTCTTAAGGCCCCAGTATAGCTGCGCGTTAATCCGAGCGCCGCGGCACGCCGTGTCAGCACCGTGTGAGCGCCGCGGCAAAAGCCTTTGATCGCGGGCGTGAACGCGCCAAGGTCAAATTTTACTACGCCTGCGCGCGAGCGTTGATAAACTGCCTCGCATGTCAGCAAATGACCAATCAGCGACCTCAATTTGTCCTGCTCCGCCCGGCTGCAGCTGCTGGAGCCTGCAATCCAGAGAGCTGCGCTTGCACAGAGTATAAATGAACTGCCGGTGCGCAGCACACGCGAGTCCAGCGGCGCTGGACACAACGGACAGCTATACTGGAGGCTTTAGGAGTGACAAGGATGGATAAGAGGAATGAGATCATCAGAGGTACAGCACATGTTGAAGAACTGGGAGATAAAGTTAGAGAGACCAGACTGAGATGGTTTGGACATGTCCAGAGGAGGGACAGTGGGTA
This sequence comes from Garcialebias charrua, assembly GCA_038048925.1. Classification (NCBI taxonomy): domain Eukaryota; kingdom Metazoa; phylum Chordata; class Actinopteri; order Cyprinodontiformes; family Rivulidae; genus Garcialebias; species Garcialebias charrua. The sequence goes on from JBBPBX010004607.1 coordinate 33,514, forward strand.
TATTGGTAGAAGGATGTTAGAATGCAGCTGCCAGGAAAAAGACAAATAGGAGATATATGGATGCAGTTAGAGAGGACATGAAGGTAGATGGAGTGAGGACAGAGGATGCAGAGGACAGAGTGAGGTGGAGGAGGATGACTCACTGTGGCGACCCCTCAAAAGGGAAAAGCAGAAAGAAGAAGAAGAAGATGATGATGATGATAAAATTTTATTTTAAATCCAGGATAAAAGGAAACAAAATAGGTAAATACCAAAGAGGCTGAGTACTTTCACAGTGATTCATCCATCCACTGATTATCTTTACCCACTTCTTTCTTTTCAATTTGCGGAGAGTCACTGTGAGGTGGGGGGACAGCCTGGACAGGTCTTGAGTCCATTACATGGACACATTGAGACAAACGAGACAAACAACCATTTACTCTATCACTCACACCCAGAGACAATTCAGAGGTACTAATCCAGCCTAACATAGCAGCATATTTTGGTCTGTGGGAGGAAAATGGAGCACCCAGAGATAATCCATGCATGCAAAGAGAGAGCGTGCAAACTTCACCCAGAGGGGTCCCTGCCTGGGATTTGATCTAGGGACCTTCTTGCTGAGAGGCAGCAGCTCTACCAATTGAGCCACTGTGCCACCCCCACTGAGACTCCTCATTCTTTAAATGTTCTCTTCATTTATTTTTTTTGGCCATAGAACATTTTTCTTTCTCTGTCAACATTTGCTAAAATGCCTTCTCACTTTGTTTCCTCCACCTTTTCTTTTGTACTGTCTGTTTCTTCCTACCATTTTACTGAATCTGTGCTTTGTTGCTCTTGACAGCAGCTGATGGTGTGGCCTCGGGCTTTGTGTTGTGTGGTGATGTCAGTGCCATGTTTGCCACCTTCATTCCAAGGATAGTACCAGAGGCCAGCCTCACTGCTTCAGCCACCATGCTGCAGTGCTCTCAGTCTCAGTTGCTTGGCTGTAAAATGAAGTGTGGGCCCACTGGGCCAGACGACTCCCAGGACATTACTGTTAAAGGCTTTGTCATGACCTGCTGCCACTGACTAAACTATCACCTCTCCTTTTCAGACAGGCAGCATTCTGCTCACATCTTTATGGTATTGGGTTCTCTCTATATATATTTGTAGGGTTTTCAGGCTTGATTTTTAACTCTCTTTTACTCTTTCTGTTTAGATTTTACAAAAATATAATCAATCATATATTCACCACATCAAAATTCACCACATCAAAACAAACACTGTTTTATAAATCCCCATTCATTAGAGGCGTGCCTTTTACATGGCATCCACAAATGCCTAAGCAGTAAAATGTAATGACAGGAAGATTAGCAGAAATGCCGCTTGGATTTTCTTTGAAAACATTTTCAAATCAAGGTCTCTCAATTTGATTTGAATACTCTAATTTGTTGTTACTCCTGCTGTTGAAGCAGCACATTTGTGCCATTTGCTACTTTCCAAGGAAGCTTACCATTGCACAGATCAGTTTCAATTGAGATTCTGCAAACAGAGAAATTGCTAACTAGAAATTATTTGGCAAAGTTTGTACAGCTCATCAAATTCCAATACACAACCTTCCAATGCTGTTTTGGCCACGCTCTCCCCTGCCATAACCTTACAGTCCCCAATCTCCCTCAGGTTTCCTCTTCTTCACAGAATGTAGTCTACCGGTGTACTCCTTCCTCCACTCTTATAAGTCACTCTATGTTCCTTCCTCTTTTGGAAATGGTGTTGACTACATCCATTTCCATTTTCTTGGCAAAATCCACCATCATATGTCCTTCCTGGTTACCTTAACACCAAACCTACTCTCTATCACTTCATCCAGATCTTTCCAAAATGTATCTTTCTCCTTCCCATCCCATCCAACCTGTGGAGCATAACCACTGACTATGTTTAGCATCAGACCTTCTACTTCTACCTTCAGACACATCACCCTATCTGACACTCTCTTCACTTCTACTACATTCTTTGCCAACTCCTCCTTCAGGACCACCTACTCCATTTCTCTTTCTATCCACACCATGGTAAAACAGTTTGAACCCTGCTCCAATGCTGTGAGCCTTGCTGCCCTTCCACTTGGTCTCTTGGACACATAAAACATCTACCTTTCTTCTCTGCATCATGTCAGCCAGCTCTCTACCTTTGCCTGTCATTGTCCCCACATTTAGAGTTGCAACCCTCAGTCCTACATTCTTCACTTTCCTCTTCTCCCTCTGTCTCCTGACACGTTTCCCTCGTCGTGGTCTTCGACTAACAGTAGCACATTTTCCGCCGGCACCCTGTTTTTCAACAGCACTGGTAGTGATCATTATTAACCCGGCCCTTGACTGATCCAGTATGGTTTCACTTCGATGAACTTGCATTATGGTTTTGGCAAAAGTTTTACATTGGATGCCCTTCCTGACACAACCCTCACCACGCACTAGGCTTGCGGAGTTTCAAAAAATCAGAGGTGCACGACACGCGCCAAGACGACGCGCGGGACCTACGCGCAGGGGCGGGGCCGGTGAAATTGCGTCATTTTAGGCGCGTACCCTCGCGCGCTGCGCGACGCGTCGAGTACAAATCTAGCTTTACCCAGGCTTGGGACCGGCACAAGAGATCCACTGGCTTGTGCTCCCTAGTGGCTGGTTTGTTTATCAAACATTAGTGTTAATGATTAACAAACATTAACTCTAGGTTTAAATTATAACTGAAAAACTTTGGCTTTATATTATTTATTTATTTATTTATTTATTTATTTATTTATTTATTTATTTATTTATTTATTCAGTTTTAACTTCTCCAAAGTTAGTTTTGTTTCAGTCTGAATATTCTTAAATCTTACTTGAGCCATCAGTTTAAACAGAATAGGCTGTAGAGGGTTTGACTGTGTGCAGTGTCAGGGTGTAACACTGTGTTGGCTTGTCTGTGTTTCCACGTGTCTCCATCCATACACCTTAACTCCTGTCCAGTGAATCATCGGGGAGAGTCAATCGCTCACTCTTCCTGTTTGTCAGTTATTGTCCAACCCATTGTTTTGTTCACTTCATCACATTGTCTCCCTCTCTGTCACTTTATCTCTGTTTCTTTTCATTCATCCATCAGTGAGTCTGTTCGTTTCTTCCACCTGATGCTTCGTCTCTGTAGTGGTCTACAGTCTTTTTATAGTTTCGTTCAGGCTGTTTTGTGATTGGATGAACTCCAAATCAATTGAAATCAATCAATTGATCCAAATTAAAAACAGGAAAATATGCTGTGTAAACAACTATTACTGAGTTTATTGACTTATTGACCTTTGTTTTAAACAGTATGTAGTGGTTTTTATCGTCCAATGGCAAAGGGGCACAAGTGGGTGATTGTCATGTTTCCAAACGTTCATTTAAGGAATGCTATAAAATTCTACAAAGTTTTCTTTTGTCTGAGTGGTTTAAAAATCAGTGTTCCCTATGTTGTGTCAGAACCTATAATTCAAAAATGCTATAAATCACAAATTTGTAATATCTGAATTGCATGATTGTTTGAAAGAATTGAAGGGAATTTAATGAATGTTGGGAGTGCAAATACTGAGGCCAGAGCCTTATTGAGTCATGTTGCACTGCATGACATTCAACCATGTCACTATGTTCAATTTACCCACATTTGTTTTAGGGGAACAATGGATGGTTTCTTTTGTGCCAAAGATGGCAGAGGTCATTCGTGTTGTTACAAGTGAATTGTGCAGAAGGCAGCTTCTCTAATATTAAGTGCCAATGCTCGTGGCACAGTTTGGAATTGTGTGGAAGAACTATTGATCCAGAGGCACGTGTTGTAATTAAGGAAAGGCATCAAGCCAATTGCTTTTTCTGGGAGTTCTACAGTTATTTCATCAAGACAAAGCCAGACCACATTAAAGCAGCACGACTTGTAAACACAGAGCGTGCTTCACTGGCCCGCCTGCAGTCCAGATCTGAAGCCTAGCAGAACTCTGAGAGTCAGCTTCAAAAGCTGAATCAGACACTAACTTCCCTTTTTATACTTTTATTTGAACATTACTAGTGTCAAATTATAAACCACTAGCAGCAGCTTTAACTTTTTATTTTTTTTATTTTTTTTATCTTGAATCTTTAACACCTCTACAGTTTATACATAAAACAGTAGACAACCTTTTAGCTTAGGATATTAAAACGTTATACCGGTAATTGAAATTTTGGGCATTGGCACCATTTAAAATGTCTTAAAAAATGTACTAATCCTGTTTTTGCAACTCAGAAAATTTTACTTATTTTGCACAAATATTCAGTCTATTCTGCATTAAACACAATATTTATTTTCACCAATTTAGCATGGCAGCTTACTTTTGCAGTTAAGAGATGCTAAGATGACTAATAATATCAAGTGTGTATAAATATATACAGAAACATTTTAATTCAGATGTGAATAACCCCTCGTGGCAACTGACTGTTCCAACACATGACCACATGAGAATTTAATTCTTTATTCTCTGTAGTTTCAGTTTTAATAGATCCAAAGTCATTTTTTATGACAAAAGACCATGTGACAAAACTAAATCATTTTGTCCCACATTATAGAGATAGTGGCTATCAATTGTTGCAAAATATTAAACAGTACTTTACATGTGTATATACAAAATGGCAATACAGTTTGTTTAAATGCAGCTGACATATTCAGCATAAGAATAGACAATATTTGAGACATTTATGTGCAGGGTATGTATCAATTTCAACACAAGTACCAGTAGATTTTTGGTGTTTTGCTGTTTTTTGCAAATATCCTGCACATTCAGCACATCATGCTTATTCAACTCCTGTACTTTTAAATATAAAGCTCAATTTCTAGGACCAAAAAGTATATGTAAACATACAACTAGACACTTAAAGACCCAAACTGCCTGTGGTGTACATGCGCTCATTAGGACCAGACATCAGGGCTAAATCGGTGCGGTGTGTTTAAAGGAGATTGCAGGCGTGCAGTTATTGGACTTGGCCTAATTGATAGACCCATTAGTAACACTTGTACAGATAGCATGGGAGGAATCTCAGTCTGCTCACAGTCACTCTGAGTGGGTTCATTTAGGCTCAGAGAGCAGCACATTAAGAGCAGATTACAGAGCAGCGTGGAGCTTCTTGTCTGTCCATGTCTTGTTCTGTGAGACTGACAGAGACAAACTGAGGAGAGTGACACTACACGGGGCAGTGTGTCTGTGTGTTCAGTTTAGTTAGTTTTGCAGGATTATACTGTACATGCAATATGTGTAGTAATGGCTCACTGACTAATAATCCTTTCTTTGTGATACTGATGCATATGCTTGTTTGTGAGCAGTTCTGCGGTCACTCTGTCACTTTATGAAAAAGGACAAACCTTCATCTGTGTGAGTCCAGACTTTAAACTAAAGCTGCAGAGCTGACATGAGGCGCTGGGCTTTAAACTGCTGCTTGTCTCATGCAAGCACATTAAGTTAGGCTGACGTTATAACAAGTTTCACTGCCAGTGTTTGCTTTATTTTTTATTTTAGTTTTATAACACAAGTAAATTTTAGACTAGCTTCAATAATGTAATTGTTGTGAATCTAACAAAGTTAAGTCAGGTCCTCTGGATGGACAAAAAAAAACATTCCTCCTATGCTTAAACATTTTTTTATTATATTTATTATTATAATAATTATTTATTATATTATTATTATTGTTGTTATTATTAATATTTTTAATGCAGTTGTTGTTGTTGTTGTTATATTTAATCCATCTAGAGGAACTGGCATAACTTTGTTAGATTTTTCTACCTGGATTACTGAGCATGTCTCAGAATACATTGTCATGAATCTAAATGTCTAAATCTCATCAGGAGATAAACACGCATGTGATATCATATAGAGTGAAACTGCTTAGGGTTTATTAGTTTGCTGCTCGGGATCTTTTTAAATAAATGAACATTTTGTCTCTTGTAGTTCACCTTGAGTGAAGCTCATTGTGGGACAGTGTCACTTTTACTTTTTAACTGTTTAGTCCACATGTTGCTTTGGTTTGTAGATGTGTGGAGGTGGTTTAGAACAACTTTAAACAATTTATACACAATCACTAGATATCTATTTTATATATCCACTTGTGTTTATGTTTATTAAATATGCTCTTTTTTTTAAACAAAAAAAACACAATACAAAACAGTCCCATAAATGATAACGTACAAAATGTAAAAAAAGAAAGAAAGGTAGCAGAAAGAAGAAAAAATCTTATTATATCTGCCCCTTTTTTCAAACAATAAATTCAGACAAAAATAATCTTCCAGTAACAAAACGAAATGAAAAACTATCAAATTTTCTAACTAATACAATATACATATATATATATATTTAACAACTTAGTTTTGATCATTTTCCTAAATGTAAACATTGACTTGGCATTTTTAACTTCATTCTCCAAGCCATTCCATAATCTAATTCCCTGGATTGAGGTAGAACGTCCCTTCAAACTAGTTCTGAATTGTGGTTTTACAAACATCTCTGTCCCCTTAAGATTATAACAACTTTGTCTTTTAACAAAATGCATTTGGATATTTAAAGGTAATGCGTTATTCTGAGCCCTATACATAACTGATAAAATTACCAAATCATGGAACTTCAATAACTTCAGTTGATAAAATAATGTACTTGATGGATGACGGTAATGTTTTCTAGTGATAATTCTTACAGCTCTTTTCTGTAATACAAAAATAGGCTTTGTGATTGTTTTACACGCTTTCCCCCAAACATCAATACAATAGATTAAGTGTGGAACAATGATTGTGTTATACAACAAATACAGAGCTTTATCATTCAATAGGTCTCTGACTTTGTACAGTACTGCAATCGATTTAGCTATTTTTATTCTTACAGAATTTATGTGTTGTTTCCATGTCAGTTTGTCATCAATGATAACACCCAAAAACTTCACCTCACTCACTCTACAAATCTCAACACCCTCAATTTTGAGTGGAACATCAACAGTTTTCTTTTTATTACTGAATATCATGTAATTAGTTTTATCTAGATTTAATGATAATTTATTAAGTTTAAACCAAGTTTGTATTTTGACAAATTCTGTCTTCATCAATTCCAACATTTGTTCTATATTTTCACCCAAACAAAAAAATGTGGTATCATCAGCAAAAAGTACACATTTAAGGAGTCCTGACACATTTACCAAGTCATTCACATATAAAATAAATAGCTTTGGTCCAAGTACAGAGCCTTGGGGAACTCCACATGTGATATTACAGAGGTCAGATCTTACATCATTTATTTGTACAATGTTTCCTATCTTTCAAGTAGCTAGATACCCACTGTAATGCTGGTCCTCTAATACCATATTTGTTCAATTTTTCAAGGAGAATGGTGTGATCAATAGTATCAAATGCTTTTTTTAAATCAACAAAAATACTGATACAATATTGTTTTTGATCGACAGCAGTAGTTATTTGTTCCATTAATTCCATGAGAGCCATTGATGTAGAGTTTTTTGCTCTAAACCCATACTGACTGTTGCTTAGAATATTTTGTTTATCTATAAATTGATCTAGTCTGTTTACAAATAGTTTTTCAAGAATTTTTGAAAACTGTGGTAACAAGGATATAGGTCTATAATTGTTGAACACACATTTATCACCATTTTTAAAAAGAGGAACGACCTTAGCTACTTTCATATTATCTGGAAATATTCCTGTTGAAAATGATAAGTTACATATGTATGTGAACGGCTCAATAACATGACTCATTATGTCCTTTACAAACATCATATCCATGTCCACCCAGTCTTTTGATCTCTTGTCTGTAAGATTTTTTACTACATTCATTATTTCCTCTTTGTCAGTTCCATTTAGAAAAATACTGTTTGCACAACTTATAATTGAATGGATCACATTATTATCTACTTTTGGTATTTTAGCTGCAAGGCTTGATCCAACATTCACAAAATAATGATTAAATACATTTACAATTTTCATTCTCATCATGAATTTCATCGTTGTCCTTTACAAAATATTGTGAAATACCCATTTTTACTTTATGATTCTTCAGAACACTACTCGCCATGTTGCTTTCATTGCTTATGCATTTATAGTTTAGAATAAAATTGAATAGCCAGATTTGATGCAAGCGATAATTTGAGTGTTTACCATCTTGGACTATCACAAGGTCTTAATTAATTTTGTTAACCTGTATTAACATGAACATGTTACCGTAATTACAAAAAAAGAAAAATTCACAACATTTCATCCAAATTTAGAATTAAGTTTTAAACTAATTTCTGTTTTTTTTTCTCCCTGACCATAAAAACAATCACAGTGGTTTATATTGTGCAATCTAACATTTCATGAAATGACATTTGAAAATCAAATTAGTACTCTGCATGAAATAGTACAACATGTTGATAACATTCAAAAACAGTAACATTCGGTTGTAGCTTCAGAAAGTATTCCGACCCCTGTACTTTCTGCAGTTTTTTCATGTTGTAGCCTGGTGATATAACTATTTAAATTATAATTTTCTCGTCAATAATCCACACTCAACAAAGTGACTAAAATATCACATTTTCATGCTGTCAGTATTCAGACTTGTTACTTATTATTTAGTTGAAACATGTTTAACAGCACATAGCCTCAAGTCTTTGTTGGATTTGGTGCAACAAGTTTTGCACATCTGGATTAAAACAATTTTCTGATATTTATTTATTTATTTTGTTATGGGGAGTGGTGGCACAGAGGTTAGAGAAGATGGACCTGTGATTGGAAGGTTGCCAGTTCAGCTCCCAGGACTGACATCAAAAATGTGCTTAGGAAAGGTGAAGCTCCCACACCTAACTCCACCCTCATTTACACCACTCTCTTTTGCACTCTCTTGAGCAAGGCCCTTAACCCACACCATCTGCTCCACCAGGTGCCCTAGATAGCAGCTCTCTGCTCCACACAGAGGGATGTGGCAGCTCGGTAGTCTGTGGTTGTGTCGGAAAGGACATCGGCATAAAAATAATCACCAAGTCTTTGTGCGAGTTAGTTCACTTGGGTGACCCCTGAAGAAGGGAGCATCCCAAAGAAGAAGAAAAAAGTTTATTTTTGTTGTGCTTTGTAAATCCTCTCCAGATAAGTCAGGTTGAATAGGAACTAGTGATATACAACCATTTACTGGTCTGGTCAACGAGGTTCAGGGTCCCTCTGTCACAGAGTTGTTGCTTGCACTGTGTGTTT
>JBBPBX010004607.1:59123-75847 GCA_038048925.1 Garcialebias charrua
TCATTTGCTGACACGCCTACTGAATTGATTGACAGGTTGGGTGGGGAAAAAAAGGCTCGGGCTGCGCAGCGGTTTTCTGTGATTATATGTTAATAAAAAGTTCTAAAAAATAAAATAAAAACAGGGAGCGCTGGTCCAGCACACCAGAACACCAGGAAATATTTAGAGCCTCCCGCAGCCACGTTGGACATGAGTTTAGTTCGCTCGTGACAAATTCATTCATTTCTCATCAAGGAGGAAGCGATGCGATCACTTGACTTTTGGCAAAAAAACAAAAGAAAAGTCCAGATCAGGGATGAAGAAGGGGAATTTAATACATTTGTGTCTCATACAAAACAGTCCGGCGCCGGGCAGTTTATTGTGAGACAACGCGCGCGCGTAAGCGGACGTAAAATTTGAGCTTGGCGCGTTCACGCCCGCGTTCAAAGGCTTGTGCCGCGGCATTTGCACGGCGTGGAGCGGCGTTCGGCCCAACGCAGAGCTATACTGGGGCCTTTTGGGAAAGGATGAGGAGCTCTGTCATGTGGTGGAAGCTTGGAGTAGAGCCGCTGCTCCTTCCCATCGAAAGGAGTCAGTTGAGGTGGTTTGGGCATCTGATTAGGGTTTCTTTCTTGGACCTGTTACTTCCATGACCTAACTAAAAAAGAAAAGAAAGTGCTATGTGTTGTCATCAATTTATGTTCCCATACAACGGTGAAATTAGTTCTCTGCATTTAACTCATCACATGTGAGATACATCCAGGTGGAACAGTAGTGGACAGCTATGTAAGTGCCTGGGGACTAGGTGTCTTGCTCAAGGACACCACAACATGTGGGCATGGTGGGGAGTTGATCCTGTGACATTCTGGTCCCAAGTCTGCTGCCCTACCTCTACACCGTCTTGCTCGATAAGCAGTAGAAGATGGAGCTGTGGACACATTTGAATGAAAATTATTAACTTTAGAGTCAACCCAATCTAAGATGGCCACCACCTCATCAATATTAGAAAACATAAAAAAGACCAACTCTGTCACTTTTACAGTTAATGACTTGAACTTATCCCCAACACATACTCAAAGTGCTTACAGATATAATGGTATCTTTGTTTAAAATGGTTGGTATGTTTCTGCCGTCACTAGTTCCTGACGGGTGTTGTAGTACTCTAGACTGGTCTTGGTCTTACTTTTTGATGGTCTTGGTCTTGTCTCGGGCTCGACTGCATTTGGTCTCGGTCTTGTCTCGGTCTCGGACATTGAGGACTCTGGAGTTTATTTCAAGACCATTCAAGACCACAACTGTGGAAATATCACTAAACTGAAAGAAATTTTCGAGTTTATTTGTTAACATCTTTGTTTTTATTGGATGCAAAATGTACTGATTCAAATCCAAGTGATAACATGACTCATTGCTAAATACATGTTTTTGTTACCCACACCTGCCCCCACCCTCATTCGCCCCACTCTGGGCCCTTGAGCAAGGTCCTTAACCCACACCATCTGCTCCCCCGGGTGTCCTAGATAGCAGCTCTCTGCTCCACACAGAGGGCTGTGGTAGCTTGATGGTCTGTGGTTGCGTCAGGAAGGGAAAACCTTGGGAAAAGGGAAAATCCGGCGTAAAAATAACTGCCAAGTCTTCGTGCGACTTAGCTCGCTGTGGCGACCCCCTGAAGAAGGGAGCAGCCGAAAGAAGGGAAAAAAAATCACAAAGAATATACAGTACCTGTAACTGATATCCATTTATGTAACTTTTTAGGTGTACAGGAAACTCTCGAGGTACGTCAGGGATTGGGACCTACGGGTGTGACTTAGGTCGATGTTGTCGTACCTCGCGGACCAAAAACACATGCCTGTCGTAGGTCCGCGTTTCTGACATAGGTCGCGGCTATACCGCTAACAGAGCGCCGCACACATATTTAACGGCATGAGACTGAACAAGCAGACATACTAGGCCATAAACATGCACAGAACTTTACATGTACAGTAAATGAATACTGTACAATAAATAAAAAATATAATTTCTTACTTTGAAAGACGTTTCTCCGCGATGTTCCTCCATCCAAAACAAGCTGCTCGGCGTTAGCTACGGTTAGGCCCCGCCATTAGCAGCATGTCAGTTCATTCAAAAAGGCTGTCGGCTTTGTATCTCCGCGTTAGCTCGGTGTCCCCCGACATCTTAGGCTGCCAGGCGGACATTTGCGGCGAGCTCCCGGCCGCAGATGGCCCCTCCGCGGCATGTCGGCTCGGTGTCTTCGCCTGTGTTAGCTGCTCTGTTTAGCTGCTGTCGTTAGCATGTCGGGCGGCGTTGTGGGAGCGATCGCGGGGCGATCCGCGGCTGCTCCTCCGGGCCTGAGACGTCCACAGAGTTGACCGAGTGTTTCCAGCTAATTTATCCGTATGAGGCAACCCTGATCGGACACACGGTCCTCTAGAGCCAGCTGACAGGAGCCTTTATGGCGGAGCTCCATTGACCGCAATTGTAAAATGGCGACCGGAAACGACCGGAAGTTGCGTAAATACGATAAAATTGTAATAAAAACATAATATTAATAATTATACTTTATTTATAAAGCCATTTAAAACAACCACAGCTGCAACAAAGTGCTGTACACATGAAATTAATAACATTTAAACACACACAAAAAAAAAAATAATTTTTTTTTTATCATATTTTTATTAAATATGATAAAATCGTAAGTCTGAGTTGCCGTAGGTCGCGGGTGTCGTACCTCGAGGGTTTCCTGTATATCTACTATTTTACTGAAACCACTGTGCAACTACTGTATATGGTTATCTTTGGTCTCGAGTTGGGACTTATGAAGAGTGATTTGCCACTTCAGTTTTTTAAGGTTTGCCATGTGATGAAACTGCTTCCAGTTTAACAGTTGTGTAGTTTTATTGTTGAATCACATGAAGTTAGGTCACTGAATGTCTGATTTATTTGTTATGTAGCTTTGAAAATGTATAAAACTGATACTGTCCATTCATTCAAAAGCAAACAAAGTTGCAGTACCGGTATGTAACTTTTGGGGAATTTTTTATTTTATTTTTTATTGTATTTGCCGGTATTTTATTTGAGGTCTTGGTCTTGACTTGGTCTCGCCTTCTCTCAGTCTCGGGCTCGACTTGGGCTCGGACCCTAAAATTCTTGGTCTTGTTTCAGTCTCGGTACACTCTGGTCTTGGTCTTGACTTGGTCTCAGGTTTGGTGGTCTTGAACACAACACTACTGTAAACCCAGGCATTCTCTGTCAATCTGTTCCTCTGTTTAAAATGTATTAATGTCAGGAGCCCCGCCTCTAAAATGAATATTAAGGTTCATTTTGTGTTATTTTATTGTTATTGTGCTAATAGTGCATTCAATAATCAATAGGAATTCTGAGTTTGCCACTTTTAGCTGAGATTGCAAAGTTTAAATTAGTCCCGTACTTGCTGCCGTACACGTCGCACCGATAAGTCACATCAGTCCAAATTTGTCTAATAAAGTGGAAAACGCATAAATAAGTTGCTTCGCCATTTTAGTCGCATCTATTATGCATCACCGCTGACGCGTCGCATTTGTTGCGTGTCTCCACTGACCACCCAGAAATGTGGACCGGTGTGCCAAAAATCGATTGGCTGCCAAATGGTGGCCGCGGGAGCATGCACAGGAGGACTTTAACAAGAATTTAACAAGGTTAACACTTAAAAATAAGTTTTTTGTTTGCTCAAAATTATAGCAAAGGTGTTTCTCAGTTTAACTTTTCCTTAATAAATGCACTTTAATGGGCAAATTAGCTGCATTTCAAAGATGGATTCGCGGAAGCGGGAGCATGCAGAGGGAGGACTCGCTGTTCATTTCGTCAAAATTTAACAAGATAACCGCCTAAAAACAATTAGTTTGCTCGACATTATAGCAAAGGTGGTCTCACTTGAACTTTTTCTTAATAAATGCACTTTGATGGTCAAATCAGCTGCATTTTTCCTGGGCGGCGTGCTAAAATGCAGCTGATTTGACGTTTGCTCCAGGAGTTCTAGAGCAAGACGAAGGTGGCTCTGTATGGCAAGCCAAGTGTCTCATTAATACCGTAGACACTTTTACCTATTAATGAGACACTTGGCTTACCATATTAGTCGAGGGAACACTAAAGGCTGCAACTGGTCAATATTTTCCATGTCAGAATGAATCAAATCATCAGATCTTAGCCAAAATTGGGTTATAAATATGGGGGGGGGGCATAAATACCGGTAAGTCGCTTCGCTGTATAAGTCGCAGGACTTGCAAAATGTATTCAAAAAGGTGTGACTTATACTGCGAAAAATATGATAAATATAATTTTTTGTATATCAAACAAAGTATCTGTAGATTTATATTAGGTCTTTTAAATTAAAAACATTTGAGAATTTGCATTTATTTGAACTGAAAGCACAAGAATATCACAAGGTTGATATGTATTTTACTTGTGTACAGAATGGAGGTGTGAAAGAAAAGGAGGCTGGATTTTCTTTTATCTTTTTTTTCTTCTTCCATTGAATTGGAAAAGTGACATAATTTCCCCTTGATAACTGAACAAACAAGAAATATTTGGTACATAACCATTTAGAACCTAACCAAAGAGTCTGGGTTGTGTCTTGTCATCGTTTTAGAGATGGTATTTTCTTCAGACACTGTTTTAATATGTCCCATTCAAAGTAAATAAACAAAATCCACTGTTCGACCAAATGCTGCGCTGATTCTGGTGGAAAAATTGATAATGAAGGTGTCGAGACAAATATGTACATCATGTAAACACGCAGAAATCATTTGATCCCTTTAGGACAGGATAAACACTTGTACTATGCGGATCATTCAGCCTCTCACAAATAATTTATGAAGTAGAACAGAACTCCATAATGAATGTCGGTTAACTTCTTTGCTTCAGCGTCTGTTTTAATTACATCTAAAATCCATGAAATGCACACATCAAACACGCTGGTTGAACTAAAACAACGTCACTTGTGTAATTTCCATGCAGTGATGCTTATGAAGCTGGATGAGCACTGAGGGAATTCTTTCATTTTTCTTCTCTGGTCACAGCACGGCTTAATTAGAGAGTGAAGGTGTTCTTAGAGAAAGTGGGCCTGTGTGAGGAGATGGGGATTGTTCCATACAGAGTGGATCTCTGTACCCAGGAGGCTGCAGAGCAGGGAGGACGGGCTCCATCAGGATGTTCTGAATGCTTTAATGACCTCTCTGGGCCACCATACAGACACCCAGTGGATTGTTGAGCACAGCAAGCAGGCCCTTGGGGACACTCAGGAGGGAAACATTATCCATATGTGTTATTAATCACTGTGAGCTGTTTGGGTTAAAAGTAGGTTTTATACTGAACAAAAAGACAAACGCAACACTTGTTTTTACTCCCATTTTTCATGAGCTGAACTCAAAGATCAATTATTTCTTCTATGTTTACAATTGGCATTTTTTCCTCAAATATTGTTCACAAATTTGTGTAAATCTGTGCCAGTGAGCACTTCTCCTTTGCCAAGAGAATCCATCCACCTCACAGCTGTGGCATACTGTATTAAGATGCTGATTAAACAGCATGATTATTGCACAGGTGTGATGTGGGCTTACCACAACAAAAGGCCACTCTAAAGCACTTTGAGATTTTTATTAATGAAAAGTGCGGTATAAATTGAATTTATTATTAATATTATTAAAATGTGCAAGTTTTATCGCACAGCACAATGCCACAGATGTCAAGTTTTGAGGCAACAGGTGAAAACAGTGTCAGATAGGGTGATGTGTCTGAAGGTAGAAGTAGAAGCTCTGATGCCAAATTGTCAGTGGTTATGTTCCACGTGTTGGATGTGATGTAGACGAGAATGATAACTCTTGGAAAGATCTGGATGAAGTGATAGAGAGTATTCCCAAAGAGGAGAGAGTGGTGATCGGAGCAGACCTGAATGGACATAATGATGAAGGAAACAGAGGGTATGAGGAAGTGATGGGTAGGTTTGGTGTCAAGGAAAGAAACCAGGAAGGACAGATGGTGGTGGATTTTGCCAAGAGAATGGAAATGGCTATAGTCAATACCTATTTCCAAAAGAGGGAGGAACATAGAGTGACCTATAAGAGTGGAGGAAGGAGTACGCAGGTCGACTACATTCTGTGTAGAAGAGGAAACCTGAGGGAGATTGGAGACTGTAAGGTTGTGGCAGGGGAGAGCGTGGCCAGACAGCATCGGATGGTTGTGTGTAGAATGACTGTTGTTGCGAAGAAGAGAAAAAGAGTAAAATCAGAGAAGAAGACCAAATGGTGGAAGCTAAAGAAGGAAGAATGTTGTGAGAAATTCAGAGAGGAGCTGTTAAAGGCTCTGGGTGGTAAGAAAGAGCTTCCAAGTGACTGGGCTACTACAGCAACAGTAATTAGAGAGACAGGTAGGAAGGTACTTGGTGTGTCATCTGGACAGAGAATGGATGATAAGGAAACCTGGTGGTGGAATAGTGAAGTGCAGGACGCCGTTCAAAGAAAGAGGTTAACCAAGAAGAAATATGACTGTGAGAGGACTGAAGAGAGGAGACAGGAATATAAGAAGATGCAACCTAGATCAAAGAGGGAGGTTGCTGAGACAAAGCAGAAAATGTATGACACAGTAAATTACATGGAAGACTGGACACTAAAGAGGGTGAGAAGGACTTGTACGGATTGGTGAGACAGAGTGATCAGGCTAGAAAGGATGTGCAGCAGGTTAGGCTTGTTCAAAATAGGAATGGTAATGTTCTAACAAGTGAGGAGAGTGGGATGGCAAGATGGAAGGGGTACTTTGAGGAGCTTATCAATGAAGAGAATGAAAGACAAAGAAGAGTAGAGGTCATAGAAACTGTGGACCAGGAAGTGGGAAAGATTAGTGAGGGTGAAGTCTGGAAAGCTCTGAAAAGAATGAAGAAGGGGAAGGCAGTAGGAACTGATGACATACCAGTGGAGGTTTGGAAATGTCTTGGAGAGATGGCAGTGAGGTTTTTGACTCAAATATTCAATGGAATATTTGATGGTGAGAAAATGCCTGAAGAATGGAGAAGAAGTGTGCTGGTGCCCATTTTTAAGAACAAGAGTGATGTACAGAGTCGTAGCAACTACAGAGGAATTAAGTTGATGAGTCACACGATAAAGATCTGGGAGAGAGTTGTGGATGCTAGACTCAGACAAGAGGTGACAATGTGTGAGCAACAGTTTGGTTTCATGCCAAGAAAGAGCACCACAGATGCCATCTTTGCTTTGAGGATGTTGATAGAGAAGTACAGAGAGGGTCAGAAAGAACTCCATTGTGTGTTTGTGGATTTAGAAAAAGCATATGACAGGGTGCCAAGAGAGGAGGTGTGGTATTGCATGAGGAAATCTGGAGTGGCAGAAAAGTATGTTAGACTGGTACAGGACATGTATGAAGACAGCAGGACAGTGGTGAGATGTGCTGTAGGAGTGACAGATAGCTTCAAGGTGGAGGTGGGAGTGCATCAAGGATCGGCTCTGAGCCCCTTCTTGTTTGCTCTGGTGATGGACCGACTAACAGATGAGGTCAGGCAGGAATCCCCATGGACTATGATGTTTGCAGATGACATTGTGATCTGTGGTGAGAACAGGGAACAGGTGGAAGAGAACTTGGAGAGGTGGAGGTATTCACTTGAAAGAAGAGGAATGAAAGTCAGCCGTAGTAAGACAGAGTACATGTGTGTGAATGAGAGGGAGGCCAGTGGAACAGTGAGGCTACAAGGAGCAGAGGTCACAAAGGTGCAGGACTTCAAGTACTTGGGGTCCACTGTCCAGGAAAATGGGGAATGTGGTAAAGAGGTGAAGAAGAGAGTCCAGGCAGGATGGAGCGGATGGAGAAAAGTTTCAGGAGTGATTTGTGACAAAAAGGTGTCAGCAAAGGTCAAAGGAAAAGTTTACAAGACAGTGGTGAGACCAGCTATGTTGTATGGTCTGGAGACAGAGACATGGACAAAAAGACAGGAGACAGAACTGGAAGTGTCAGAAATGAAGATGTTGAGGTTCTCCTTAGGAGTGACAAGGATGGATAAGATCAGGAATGAGATCATCAGAGGTACAGCACATGTTGAACAACTGGGAGATAAAGTTAGGGAGGCCAGACTGAGATGGTTTGGACATGTCCAGAGGAGGGACAGTGGTTTGGACATGTCCAGAGGAGGGACAGTGGTTTGGACATGTCCAGAGGAGGGACAGTGGTTTGGACATGTCCAGAGGAGGGACAGTGGTTTGGACATGTCCAGAGGAGGGACAGTGGTTTGGACATGTCCAGAGGAGGGACAGTGGTTTGGACATGTCCAGAGGAGGGACAGTGGTTTGGACATGTCCAGAGGAGGGACAGTGGTTTGGACATGTCCAGAGGAGGGACAGTGGTTTGGACATGTCCAGAGGAGGGACAGTGGTTTGGACATGTCCAGAGGAGGGACAGTGGGTATATTGGTAGAAGGATGTTAGAAATGCAGCTGCCAGGACAAAAGACAAAGAGGAGATACATGGATGCAGTTAGAGAGGACATGGAGGTAGTTGGAGTGAGGACAAAGTGAGAAGGTGGAGGATGAGTCACTGTGGAGACTCTGAAGAGGGAAAAGCCGAAAGAAGAAGATGGTTGTTACCACCTGCCACCAAATTGCAGAAGCAAGACAATAATGTTTTTGTCTGTGTCTCTGTGCACATGTGTAAGCATTTTTGTCTGTAAGCAAAATATTTTGTGAACCACGGTACTAATTTTAATTAATCTCACTAAAACTAATCATTGGATAACCAACTACAAAATACTGTATTTCCTTTTGGGGTCAACCTGATTCAAGATGGCTGCCACAGCCCATTGAACTTTAAAATCAGTAAACCGGCTGTAGTTCAGTCATTTGTATGGATCTTGGTATACAATTCCGTGTGGTAGTAGCTTAAACTGATCTACACAGTACATTCACTAAAGACTTACCATCTGTGTGCAATACTATTTTTAACTGTTTTGATTCTAATTTATCTGTCTGTTAGCAAAATGTCCATTTAGTCACTGGATGGAATTTAATGAAACTCATAGAATTGGTCACTGATTGTACATCTACATCTGTTTAATGTGCAGACTGCAAATTTTAACAACCATTTAAAAAATCTTTATACAAAAGTATTTGGTAAATCTCTGATTCAAATCAAATTCTCCGCTCTATTGGGTTTATTCATTTAGACAGGAGCTGCCTGTGTAGTCCACAAACAAGAAATGGTCATAGCACTGCAGACAAGGGCAGGAAACCTTTTTGATTAAGTTAAATAGTACTTTATAGGCTCATTAAATTGATCCAAAACCATAACTCTACTGTAATCTTTATTTTTGTACCCAAGATGGCCAGCAGATGGCGCACGGTCAGTGTTGAACACTAGTCTCAAATCTTACCTCAACAGCAAACAGTCAAAATCAAAGATCACATGCAAGTGAAATTTTGGTCAGATTTACCTGTAGTAAATAACATAAATTATACTAATGAATAAATCATGTTTTTTTTATGACAATTACTGCTTGAATTTTGTAAGGTCTTTCATTCTACTCACTTGTTTAATTTGCCAAAACATTTTAGAGGGGCTGGTTCCCTTCTGAACACAACAGCTCTGCCTTAAGATGAATTACACATCAGAGTCTTTCAAGTTCACTACCTGAGCTGAGCCTGTGACAGCATTCTCTCTTTTTTCACTTTTCCATATTTGTCCGTACACCCAGAATGCTTCCACACCTACCATTCATTCAACCTTTATTTAGTCAGGTAAATCTTTTGAACCTCATGGGCTCATTTACGTGCACAAGCAGACGATTTGCAGGTCTCTGAGTGTCACCAGGTCTTCTCGAGTCACTGCTACAATGTCAGCTTGTGGCTCTTTATGTGAACGCTTCAGCTCTTTAGAGTATTAGGTAAATGTCACTTTGCTTTTTCACAAACGCTTATATTTGTAGATAACAAAAATCTAAATGTAGCAGTTTTATTACTGAATTACAATGTGTAGCACATTTATGTGTGTACAAAGATATTTCCAGTTTGTTTCATATTGTGAACTCAAGTGATTTGTCTGCAGTTTTTAATGCATCTTATAAAGAAGTCAACCAATGAAATAATAAAATACAGATATAAGACCAATTAAACAAAACCAATTAGTTAAACGCTTCATGATTATTTGTAAATTTAATGTTTATAATTAGATGTAAACCTAGCACTAAAGATGTCTGCAAAATACAGTCAATGATATGTAGCTGTGTAGTTGTGAAGACATTTAAATGTGTAAAGAGTGCTTGACTTTAGGTCACTGTATTAACAGAAAACATTTTATTTAGTCATGTTTCTATTACCAGAGCTTGTAGATGCTACAAAGTAAATAATATTATAGTCCTTACAGTTAACTCGAGTTATAAGTGACGTATCTGTTGCAAATAGCCTTTTTAACGATCTCAGATACAATTATTTCATTCTGACATGAACAACAAACTAATGTCTGAGACCAAAGTGGTGCTGACGTCTAAAAAAAAACCTCCAATCTCCAAAATATCAGAGTTATTCATATCTGGACTTGAATTAGAAAACCTTAACATTGCCAACAATTTCACAATATTTTATTGTTTTAGCAAGAAATAGTATATTACTGCAGAAAGTGCTCCATGTTGCACCGGGCCTGCTTATCTAGCTGCAGTGTCATGTTCAAGTTGTGTTTATTTGTCATATGCAGGTTAACACAAGGTTAACAGTACAATGGAATGCTTAGGAGAAGGAGAACCCATTTGAATCAGTAAAAAAAAGAACAAACAAAACAAGAAATACTAATGCATCCAATAAGGGTACAAAAATAAAGTACCAAAAAATGAAGAAGTAATTATAATATTTACAAGGTCCTAAAGAGAACATAGCATGGTAATCAACAACATGGTGGAATTTTAACGGTGCAAGCAGGATGAATTAATTTCAAGGTGATACAAGCAAAAAGGCACATGATATTAGCCTGGCCCTCGCCTTCCTGCACAGCTCCGCTCAATTCTCATTTCCCTTCACTGCAGCGAAGTGAAGGACAAGGGTTTAAACCAGGCTAACATGATATATATATATTGCACATAACTAACATATGCTACCACATGAAGACGTTTGCATTTTTTCCATATCAATGGTTAATGTGTCCTTAAAATAAAAATTAGTAAGCAATATTGCTAATTACCTTAATGTTTGTTTACCTACAAAAACAACCGCAAGTCACTGAAAGAAGGTCAGCAATGTTGACGTCCAGGAAGTGGTTTGTGATGGAGAGCCTTGACTGTTTTCATGTACGGTACAAGTACAGATTCACACTCTGATTTCTTGATGATGACACAAAGTTTTAAGGGTTACTCGTTCTTTTCTTTTCAGCAGAAGATTTACGCACATCTTCTCTTCCATCTGACTGATTTTGTCATATTTGTATAATCTTCACAGACAGCATAATGCAGGTCACATGACCCAAGCCAAGTGCTTTGTTTACACTGAGTGCGTACCTGCATTTCAGAACTGCACATCAATATTTCTGGAAAACTACTGGCATGTTTGATAGTTACAGCCCAGGATATGTTTTGTGTGTAATAAGTTCCTTTAAGAGCTTCTCAGACTATCTGACTCAGTAGTTTCTCCATTTCTTTAAATTGAGGCTCGTTCCAAAGAACTCCACTTGGAAAGAGCTGAACTATCACTTTAAGTAAACACTCTGTCCACAGCCTGTATTTATAATAAACTTTATTTCATCAAATCCACAAGTAGATTACAACATGACAGCCTGTATTTATAATAAACTTTATTTCATAAAATCTACAAGTAGATTACAACATGACAGCCTGTATTTATAATAAACTTTATTTCATCAAATCTACAAGTAGATTACAACATGACAGCCTGTATTTATAATAAACTTTATTTAATCATAGCTACAAGTAGATTCATTCATTCATTCAACCTTTATTTAGTCAGGTAAATCTTTTGAACCTCATGGGCTCATTTACGAAAGCGACCTGCTAAAACTAAAGAACAATGAACAGCAGTGATAGAATTTCATTAAACAATAAACAAACAAACAATAAACAATAGAAAACAAAAAGAGAGAAAAAAACAAAAGATTTTTTTTTTTTTTTTTTTAACAAAGTATCAAAAAACTAGCAAAACATTATAAGGTAGACGTATAAAATCAAAGACAGGAACAAATCTGCATTGGTTTTTGCCAGGATTCCAACAGATTCTGAAAACCATTTAGAGAAGTCAAGGTCGAGAGCTTCAGATCTTTTTGTAAGATATTCCATGAAGCAGGAGCGGAGTAGGAGAAGGCCCTTTTTCCAAGTTCAGTCCTCACTGACGGAACACTGCAGGTAATCATGTCCTGAGAGCGCACGCTGTAGCTGCACTCACGCAAAGACATGTAGGAGGAGATGTATGAGGGCAGCAGACCAAGAAGTGATTTAAAGATGAAAATGTACCAGATTACAACATGACAGCCTGTATTTATAATAAACTTTATTTCATCAAATCTACAAGTAGATTACATGACAGCCTATATTTATAATAAACTTTATTTAATCAAATCTACAAGTAGATTACAACATGACAGCCTGTATTCATAATAATAAACTTTATTTCATCAAATCTACAAGTACAGTAGCAACATGACAGCCTGTATTTATAATAAACTTTATTTTATCAAATCTACAAGTAGATTACAACATGACAGCCTGTATTTATAATAAACTTTATTTCATCAAATCTACAAGTAGATTACAACATGACAGCCTGTATTTATAATAAACTTTATTTCATCAAATCTACAAGTAGCAACATGACAGCCTGTATTTATAATAAACTTTATTTAATCAAATCTACAAGTAGATTACAACATGACAGCCTGTATTTATAATAAACTTTATTTCATCAAATCTACAAGTAGATTACAACATGACAGCCTGTATTTATAATAAACTTTATTTCATCAAATCTACAAGTAGCAACATGACAGCCTGTATTTATAATAAACTTTATTTCATCAAATCTACAAGTAGATTACAACATGACAGCCTGTATTTATAATAAACTTTATTTAATCATAGCTACAAGTAGATTACAACATGACAGCCTGTATTTATAATGAACTTTATTTAATCATAGCTACAAGTAGATTACAACATGACAGCCTGTATTTATAATAAACTTATAATAAAAGAGTTAGCCTAGCGTAGCTACAAACCGGGCTAATCAAAGCAAACCGAGATGGGTCACCGTACCGGGTGCCGTAGCTGCGGGCTTCGTGAACAAATAAACCGGAAAAATACGCTGGTTGTTACGAAGAAACGCGGGCCGGCAAGCTGGAGGTGCTTTGTTGCAGCGAAAGAACAAAACAAAGCTGGGAGTAGAGGCTACAGGCTACAAGCTAACGCTAGCCATGTGCTGCTGATAAAAGCTAATGCGGCAATACACCACGGAGTTGGGGATTGTTGCTACGGGCTGAAAATCTGTAGTCTGTGAACTGGTGAGGCCAGAGAGGCAGTGGAGTGCTGCTGTGGGACAATAAATTACATCCAGGCCCCAGATGGACGAGAGCTGAGCTGAACTGGTTGCTGGTGGACAGGACCTGCCTAAGCTGTTTGCTGTGGACGCGAGCAGAGCAGCAAGCAGGTTGCTGTTGGACGAGCAACGAACGAGTTGCTGTCAGACGGGAGCAGTGCAGCAAGCTGGTTGTTGTTGGACGTGAGCAGAGCAACGAGTGAGTTGCTGCTGGACGGGAGCAACGAGCGAGTTGCTGTCGGACGGGAGCAGAGAAACAAGCTGGTTGTTGTTGGATGTGAGCAGAGCAACGATTGAGTTGCTGCTGGACGGGAGCAACGAGCGAGTTGCTGTCGGACGGGAGCAGCGCAGGTTGTTGTTGGACGTGAGCAGAGCAACGAGTGAGTTGCTGTTGGACGGGAGCAGAGAAACAAGCTGGTTGCTACTTGATGTGAGCAGAGAAACAAGCTGGTTGCTACTGGACGGGAGCAGTGCAGCAAGCTGGTTGCTGTTGGACGGGAACAGTGCATCAAGCTGATTGTACATGAGCAGAGCAACGAGTGAGTTGCTGTTGGATGGGAGCAGGACAGCGAGCGAGTTGCTGAAAACGGATGCAGAGCAACGTTCGAGTTGTTGTTGGACGGGAAGCAAGCTGGTTACTGTTGGACATGAGCAGAGCAGCGAGCGAATTGCTGTGGACGGGAGCGGAGCAGCGAGCGAGTTGCTGTGTACGGGAGCAGATCGGCGAGCGAGTTGCTGTGGAACAGTGAATTTCTGTGTCCAGACCAGAGGAAGCAGGCGAGATGAGTCCTGGGAAAACAAAGAAAACGGAGCAGCAGAGACAGGAGTCGGCGTGTAAAAAATCGGTGGATAAAAATCTGGAGTTATTGGAGGAATTGAAAAATGCAGTAAACAATCTCACTGTGGAACTTGCAAGTTTGAGAGCTGAGCAAAAAAACTTTAATCAACTGGTAGAGGAGATGAAACAAATGAAAGCTCAGGAGGTCATCAGAGAAGAACGATTAGCTCAATTGGAACAAAAGTGTGAGGACATGGAACAATACATAAGAGGCGAGAACATGGTCATTTCTGGACTCGAGGTTAAACGCCGAACATATTCAGAAGTAACTGCAGACGTTACCACGACTGAAGACGGACCACCAGAACAACTGCAGTCTCTGGAGAATCAGGTAGTCACTTTCTTAAATGGCAAAGACATTGACATTAAACGTGATGACATTTCCACCTGTTACACACTGCCCAATAGAGTTAACAAAAATAAACCATCAGTAGTCGTGAGATTCATTGGAAGGAATCAAAGAAACAGGGTAATGATGCAGTCAAAGAAACTCGCAAAAACTGAGGTCTTCATGAATGAACACCTAACTAAAAAAAACGCAAACATTGCACATGCAGCAAGGTGGTTGAAAAAGAATGGAAAAATAAAAAAAACTTGGACAAGAAACGGAAACATCTGGATCAAAGTACATGAAAATTCTCAAGCTAAAATAATAAAAGATCTGAAAGACTTAGACACATTCTAATGAGCTCAAAAATGACAAATCACCAATCACTATCACATGTTCATACACAAAAATTGACAAAAATGAACAAACAAACAAATACATTAAAACATGACGGCAACAAACGAAGACTCAGAAGTTAAAATATACAATGTTGAAGATATGGTTGATGCAAACTTTTATCCTGCTATAAAAGACTGTGAATACTATAATGAAGAAAAGTTTAATGACATCAATATATCAAATGGAGATCTCTCTATTATTCACATCAATAGTAGAAGTTTAAATGCAAATATATCCAAAATAACAGATTATTTAAAACAGTTAAACAGAACTTTTACATTAATAGCACTGTCAGAGACATGGCTTAATGATGAAAACAAAAATAACGTTCACATCGAAGGATATGAATTATATCATTTAAACAGAAACAATAAAAAAGGTGGAGGAGTAGCTCTATTTGTCAAAAATGAAATAAAGTGTAGAATAATTAAAGAAATGTCAATAATTGTTGACAATCTTATGGAAATAATAACAATAGAAATATTAAACGAAAATGCTAAAAACATTTCCATAAGTTGTGTATATCGATCACCAGGATCAAATATAGAAATATTCACCGATAAAATCATACAACTACTGGAAAAGAGTTTAAATAAAAAAGTTTTCTTGTGTGGAGACTTTAATATTGACCTGGGAAATAAAACGGATTCAAATAACATCAGCACATTTCTAAATTCAATGTATAGTTTAAATCTTTATCCGTTAATATCAAAACCAACAAGAATTACAACTCATAGTGCTACGATAATTGACAACATTTTCACAAATATAACTAATGGGGATATGACAGGTGGTATCTTAAAGGCACGGTCTGCAGTTTCTGTAAAGCCCTGAAACTTAGGAAATTTTCGAGCAGAAACCCTTCTCCCTCCTCCCCCTTGCACTCTGGCTGACCTGAAACTCCGCCTCCTTAGCTCCTCCTCCACAGCTTGGCCTGTCTCGTGAACGCGCATGCATTGTAAACACAGTTCTAAGATGGCGTCGGCGCAGTCACCCGATCGACTATTTCCTTCTCAAATCTTTGCGTATTTGTAATAAAGTATCGTAAATTATGTATAACCCTTTCAATAAGTTATGTTATAATACTTTGCTGCAGTGTGTGACATTTTATCTGTGTTACGCATCGTTTTGAAACATTCTCGATGGTCTTCAGACGAGGAATTTACACCCAGAGGGACCTACGGTCCGAAGAAGAGGAAAACAGCTGGACTTGTTCATATTCTGGTTTTGTTACATAATGAGATTCGATGCTCACAGGGGGAGTTGATGAAAACAAACAGTTCTCATAGTCACCCTGTTTTCATGCAAACCTTTAAATTGATGATTCTTCATGAACATGCAGTGAAATAATTTTCTATTTGAAAGAACACAGCGACAAAATCTTTTTTATTTATTTATTTAGACAATAAATACACAAAAAACCTAAATAAATATGTGACAAGGATCATCAAACCGTTACATAACGCACTTAAATAACCATAAATAAAGCACTGAGCATCCACCCTGATGTTAAATACTCTGTTGTGTACTTAGTTTGATTTAAATAACTTTTTAATAAAACTGGACAGAAATTAAACAGAACTTAATTAACTCCAAATTCTTCCTAACCTGCAGCCTTCAGGGCAACAGAA
>JBBPBX010004608.1:0-22660 GCA_038048925.1 Garcialebias charrua
AAATATCTTTTCTTGGTTGCAGGTTCCTCAAAAAGAAATGAACTCATTTGATGTTCTCTGTTGCACTTTTGACATCATAACCAAAGATTACTGAAAAAAATAAAGTGATAAAAGTATTTTCCATTTAACTTATCATCTTGGGGGCCAGAGAAGATGTCAACGAGGGCCACATTTGGACCCCGGGCCTTGAGTTTGACGCATGTGCTCTAAAGGGAAGCGGAGACCTCCTGACCTGAACCACCTGAACTGACTCCTGTCGATGCAGAGGAGCAGCGGCTCTACCGCCCCCGGATGATGGAACTCCTCACCCTATCTCTCAGGCTAAGCCCAGTCACCCTGCAAATGAAGTTCATCTTGGCCACTAGATTATACAACATCTATTGATTCATACTTTTATTCTCCTCCGTTTATTCTTGGGGCGGCTGTGGCTGAGTGGTTAGCAGTTGTTCTCCAATGCAAGAGTTGGATGTTTGAATCCACCAGCAGTCACATGTCGAAGTGTCTCAGGGCAAGACACTGAACCCCTCGATGCCTCAATGTGTATCAAAAAATGTCAATGTGTATCCCATCAGTGTATGAATGTGATCTAAAAGCACTGATTACGGTAGTCTCTTTAGAATGATTTGTTAGCTTTGTATAGATCTAGTAGAGTGCTGTATGGCTAAATGTGGACACAGATTGTAGAGTAAAGAGCTTTGAGTGTCTTGATCAGATAAGAAAGGTGCTATAAGTACAGTCCATTTACTTTATTATCTTGTGTTCTTCAATTTACAAGTGTGATTTGGTGCTTTATACTGTTTTTTTTTTAAAATATAGTTTATAGTCAGAGTCAGAGATTCTTTATTGTCATTCGCACCCCATGTGGTACATGTGGTGGAACAAAATTAAGTACACAGGGTCCCAGTTGGGGGATCATGATGTTGAAGGCATGAAGTCCACAAAGAGCATACGGACGGAAGAGGCTTTCTGCAGGTGGTTGAGCACAGTGTGGACCACAGAGGAGATGGCATCCTCTGTTGATCGGTTCTTGCGGTATGCGTACTGATGAGGGTCCTCATTGATGTTGATGGTTGTTTTGATGTGGGTCATGACCAGTTTTTTGAAGCATCTGGCGACTATTGGGGTGAGGGCCACTGGCCGATAGTCATTCAGACCAGTCACTGTAGAGCTTTTTGGGACTGGGATGATGCAGTCTTCATGCAGATGGGAACTGTCTCCAGGGTAAGTGAAGAGTTAAAAGATGTTGACCAGCACCTTGCAGAGCTGATCGGCACATTCTTTCAACACTTGTTGTCTGGGCCGGTTGCTTTGTGAGGGTTAATCGTCCTGAAACTCCTTACTTCTGCTGAGGTCACGCTGTAAGTAAGTAAAACTTTATTTACCGTACAGTATAGTGCTTCTCAGCATAAAAATCACAAAGTGCTTCGACAAACAAAATTAAAAAGTGCACAAAACAAAATTAAGCAACGGCAGATTAAAAAAAAAGAGTTTTTAGCTGGCCTTTAAAAGAAGCCACAGAGTCCACTGATCAGAGAGTTTGCGGAAGGGAGTTCCGGAGTGTTGGAGCCAGAAGAAAAGGCTCTGTCTCCAGTTTTCAGTTTTGTCTGGGGGACAATCAGCAGGTCATTGGACCTCAAAGCTTTAATACGGGTGTGGGGATAATAATAATAATAATGAATTTAATTTATAACACACTTTTCATATATATAAGGATGTAAAAGTTCCTATATTGGTGTCTGTCCATGCAGAGCTCGCCAAGTTAAAACCAAAACCTTGAAACCCAGTCGATAATGAACTGGGAGCCAATGGAGTTTCTTTAGAAGTGGAGTTATAAGACACAATTTTGAAGATCCAGTCAGGAGTCTAGCAGCAGCATTCTGCACACACTGCCACCGGTTTAGGGAGGTTTTCGTTAAACAAGTGTACAGTGCATTACAAAAATCCAGGCGAGACGAAACAAAAGCTTGAATTAACATTTCCATCTGGACGAGAAACAATATGGCTAAGCTTGACGATATTTCACAGATGGAAGAAACAGGAATGAACCAGACTTTACATGAGTTTCCAGAGTAAAACCTGATTGAGTCAACTTTTATCTCAAGGTTTTTAACTGAGGATTTACCAAAATGACCAAGAGGCCCAAAGATCTGCTTTATCATTGCAGTACAGTAGTTTTATCTGGAGCAAAGATGATTACTTCAGTTTTCTCTCTATTTAGCTGGAGAACATTTTCACTCATCCAGTTTTTAATTGAATCCAAACAGTTAAGTAAAATGTGTACCGGTAGTTGTGAAACCTCATTTGGAAGAAAAGCGATATACCGGTACAACTGGATGCCATCAGCATAACAATGATAGATATCCTTAAAAGGCGAAACTATCGGACCAAGAGGAATCAGATAGATCAGAAACAGCAATGGCCCCAAAACAGAGCCCTGTGGAACGCCAAAATGAACAGGGCAGGAATGGGATCCGTACATAGATATATTATATAACTGTATTGCTAATTTGGGGTGTAACTGGGACCTTGAGTACACAATTTGGTTCCACCCCACATGACAATAAGTCACCTTGAACCTTAGCCTATGCATAGGCTAAGGTTCAAGGTGACTTATTAACAGCATGGTGGAAGTTTTATTTTTTTTAGATCAACTGGGTCTGAAAACAAGCCATTTGTTCCATGTCCCATATACAAGTCAGTATTCATATTCACAAACCAAAATACAATTATTTTTGTTTGCTTTGTGTTTCACCTTGTACAGTATCTCTTTTCAACCGTGGGCCTTTTTAGTTATTTTGTCTACTCAGGGCTACTCATTTTATTATCAGAGTCAGAGTCAGAGTCAGAGAGAATTTATTGTCATTTGCACCGCATGTAGTACATGTGTTGAAAACGAGATTATGTACACAGGGTCCCAGTTACATCCAACAACAAATGCAAGAGAAATACAATAATAACATCTAGGATTAACTAAGAGAGACATCACATCAGCTAGTAATACACTAAGCCCTAATGTAGTAGAAAAACATCATTATAAACAGCAGCACGAACATGAGCAGATGGTCACAGATGAACGCAGCAACAAGAAACAGATAGTCAGTATCAGTATGATGTGACATTTTGCAGTGTTTATTCTTATTATTTATTTATTCATGAGTCTGACAGCCTCAGGGTAGAAGCTGTTTCTCAGTCTAGTGGTTCTACATTTGATGCTCCTCAACCTCCGTCCCGAGGGGAGTGGTGCAAAGAGTGAGTGTGCTGGGTGAGTGAGGTCTTTCATGATGCAGGTGGCTCTTTTTCTGCATCTGGAGGTGTAAATGTCTGTGATGGTGGGGAGACTGACTCCCACAGACTTCTGTGCAGCCTTCACCACTCTCTGCAGAGCTTTTCTCTCTGCAACTGTGCAGCCTCCATGCCACACATTGATACTGGAGCACAGGACGCTCTCCACTGCACACCTGTAGAACGAGGTGAGGACTGGGCTTCTCAGACCGGCTCGTCTCAGCCGTCTGAGGAAGTAGAGTCTCTGATGACCTTTCTTGATCAGGCTGGTGGTGTTATTGCTCCAGCTGAGGTTATCATTCAAGTGTACACCCAGGTATTTGTAGCTGGAGACCACCTCCACCGCAGATCCACCTATATACAGTGGGGTGTGGGTGTGTTTGTTCCTTCTGAAGTCCACAATCATCTCCTTCGTCTTCTTCACATTCATGTGAAGGTTGTTCTCTTTGCACCAGCTCTCCAGATGTTCCACCTCCTGTCTGTAGCTGGATTCATCATTATCTGTGATGCATCCCACCACAGCTGTATCATCTGCAAACTTAACAATATGACAGCCTGGATGTGTGGCTATACAATCATATGTGAGCAGAGTGAACAGAAGAGGGCTCAGCACACATCCCTGAGGAGAGCCAGTGCTGAGGGTGATGGTGGAGGAGGAGAAGTTGTGGATCTTCACGGACTGTGGTCTGTCTGTTAAGAAGTCTAAGACCCAGTTACAAATAGAGGGGCTTAGTCCAAGTGTGGATAGTTTGTCTATCAGAGTTTGGGGGATCATGGTGTTGAAGGCAGATGTGAAGTCCACAAAGAGCAGACGCACGTATGAGTCCTTCTGATCCAGGTGGGTGAGAGCAGTGTGGACCACGGAGGAGATGGCGTCCTCTGTTGATCGGTTCTCACGATATGCATATTGATGAGGGTCCTCGTTGATGTTGACGGCTTATTACATGTATTATTATTATTACTAAGCATTTTTAGCCTCATTGTTGCCATTGTGCGTCCGCAGTCTATGCACAACTCATTGTTTACATGTTTTCATGTTTCTTTCTGGGTTTTAATGTTTTGGAAAGGAAGCCCCTGTATCTGTGCCTGGAAGACCCCTTGTCATGCGTCTCGGTAACGACAGGAGTGAGCATGCGCAGTAGTCTGTTCAGTGAGGCAAGTTGTTAAATATAAGGCGCGTTCTCTCGTTTGTTTGCGCTTTTGAGCTTGTCTAAAATATCACGAAATTCTTTACAGTGACGTGAACGCTACAGGTGAGATTTCCAACACTGGCTTTCTTCGTTGTTTCGTAGTTAGGAATGGTTTCAGTTTAGCATTCAGCGAACTCGAGCCATGCTATTAGCGTCGCTAGCTCGCTAGCTATCGTGGAACAAGGTGCCGACTAATTACTGGAGATAGAGGAAACCGCATGGCGTTTCCTTGAGCTGGTCTTGTACAAAACATCCTATCGGTTGGGTGAATCACATACAATATATTGAGTCCGCATGCATTAACAATATTTGTCTAACTAAATGATGGCGTTTAAATGAACTCGAAGTTAAAAATGGCGCTTGTGTCAAGGTAGAAGCTGTGCTAGTTGGCTTGAAGTAGACGGGCCCAACTTCAGGTTGAACTTTGAGCAAAATCACCTCCTGGTTTCACATCATGCGAGGATCATCGGTTGCAACAGACCACACTGTCCTATTCATACATTTTAAATCTATATGTTTTACATTTTGGTAGATACGCAAAGTAGTTATTTATACACTACTAATCACGAGGATACGTATTTTTAGTATCTCGGTTAGGGCGTATTTAATTTAGAACAAGGAAGTACAGTATCTTGTTGCACCAGCTCACTATTTGCAAAGAAAGTAGAATCATAATATAGTAAATTATACGAAGTTCGTGTAATTCTAACCTCATTAAAACAAAAACTACCTCATTATGGTTGAGATAGCTTCGTTTCAAGGTTCCTTTCTCTGGTAAGAAAATCATTAACAAGCTCTTGTAACATGTTTTTATATTAAAATTAATTATTAAAAACACGCAAATTTTAGTTTTCTTGTTTTTTGTTGTTTTTGTTGTTGTTTTTTACATTGTTTTGTTTACTCTGTCACTAATCATTACAATTTTTTCTGAATTTTGTGCCTCTAAAGTTGTGATGGGTCATATCTGATTTAACAAATTGTCATCTAGCCCATAAAGGTTAAACATTATTTAGATGGTGGACTTTAACCACAGTTTCTAGGAATCCACTTTGTTTTAACTTATTCATGTTGTTTAGGTCTTAATCCAAGAGAAATTAAAAATAAATATTCATAATACTGAATTTGATAAAAGTAAATGGCTAAGTTTTTGCTTGAAGTGACAAAGTTCAATTTTCTACCGTTTGAATGTTGGGTGCAGTAACAACACAATATTTTATTTTATTTTTTTACAAAAGGCCAGACATTTCCAGAAGACTTTTGGAGTGGAATGCTGGACATTGAGTCCACTGTCATGGAGAGCAATGGAAATGAGCATCTTCCTGAAATTCCTTTGGAGTGGTCTGCAAGCCAGGTTTCTTCAGGACCACTCCCTAACATCTCGCCTGCGGATTTTGATTCTTCTCAAGAAGCTCCAGGGCCAGAGCAGCTGCAGATGAACTCAGAGCTGGGATCTGTGGAGAAGGCTGTGGAGCAGTTTCAGCTTGCTAATGCTCCACTCTTCCATGGAGCGCATCCACCACCTCCACCTCCTCCTCCTCCTCCACCACCGCCCACAGACGAGGCAGATCAAATAGCAGAACCTACTGGGTCTCAGCCTGGGGAATATCTACAAGATGGCAGTCAAGGTATTTAAAAACATCTGGTCTAAATGCAACATCATTAAATGTAGGTAATGGACCTTACCAAGCTCCGCCCACAGGGCCGCGTTTCATTGGCTAATGCCCATAACACGTCACAGCGCAGCTTCCACGTGCGTGCCGGTCTCACAAAACAAACGCTACAGTAGCGTTTGTGAGACCGGCACCACATGCTACTTACATTGCACTACATAGTGCAGATTTTTTTTGCGTCAGGGCTGACAAAACAAACGCTACCGTAGCGTTTGTGAGACCGGCACCACAGCTACTTACATTGCTAGCTAGCATACGTGCAGATTTTTTTTGCGTCAGGGCTGGGAAAATTGTCCTCCACCGTCAGTGGGGTATCTGTACCGGAGATGTCAGGTACCCTGACCGTATTTGTGGAAGTAAAATTCACCGCTTCCCTATATGTGAAACTGAATGCCTTGCTTGGATCAAAGCTTGTGCACGACCACTGCGCTCGGCCCTGTTGCACAAAACTGAACAATTATTTCTTTCACCAGCAGAGAAGGGTTGACCTGCTTTTGAAACCTGCTAGTTAACAACACGCGGTCACGATGAGAGAAAGCCACAGTTCACTGAACGTTCTGGAAGTTGGGAAGAAACAGCTCGGCTAACTCCACATGAGCTAGCTAACACAACGAGCTACTCTACTGTCGATTTCACCTAAAACTGCACAAAATCGTGACACGAAGGCTGGATTTTAACTAACACACTGAACAGCTGAGCTCATTAGCCTTCACAAAAGTCGCTGTCGGCGTGTTTAGCAGCTAAAGCAGCAACGGCTAACCAATGGAGATTACAGTTAGCATTAGCTTTGCGACCAAGGCACACTCAAACTTTTGCCAACAACATAAATCACTGATTTCAAAAGTAATCCTCATAACCATGAATGCCTGACTTACCCAGCCTTGCAGGACAATAGTCATCAGTGATCCTGTCCACAGCTGTAATAATGCTGAGCGTTCAGGAGCTGATGTTTTCCTCATCAAACAGTAGTAGCATTAGCTGTGACGCGCACGCTGTTGGAGGCATCGCGTGGATCAAACAACTTGATAACGTCCAAAAAAAAAAAACATGAACTTGTTGGTTCCCCTGTCTATTGTCATGGCTGATATTTTGTTGGAATCTGGCAGAAATGATACACTATTCGACTCAGAAATACCCTGCAGAGTCAGTCGACGCCATGTTTTCCATTGAAACTGATGCTGAGCTTGGGAGACACGGAGACCGGCCGGAGCTTAGGGGGCGTTTCTGGGCGGAGCTTGGTAAGGTCCATTGTAAAGCAAGCTAATGGTAAAAGTCTGTCGCCATTTATTTGAATAAAAATTTTTTCAGTTTAATTTATTAATTTAGACTAATTTAGTCTGTAAACCTTTTTTAGATGGAGCTCTAGCAGCACCAATGACAGAGGATGGCATGGAGCTGGAAGAAACAGCCAAAGAAGTTGAACAGGAAGAACCTGTTCCTACAGAGCCAGTGATACCTTCAGAGTTTGAAAGACTTTTTAAAGTCTGTGAAGACAACCCAGATGATTTTAATTCTTGGGTTACCCTGCTGCAGTATGTGGAGCAAGAGGTAAGAGCATTTGAGACTTGTTTCGATTGTATGTGTGAGAAATAATATAATTTACGCATCATTATTATAAATTATGAAGCTTATTTTATGTTAAAAAAAGGGTAATATTTTTGCTGTCTTTTTGCAGAATGTTCTTACAGCTGCAAGGAAGTCGTTTGATATGTTTTTTCTGCGATACCCTTACTGCTATGGCTACTGGAAGAAGTACGCAGATCTTGAGAAAAAGCATGGTGATGTACAGATTGCAGAAGAGGTAAATGTTTTGTTTGGATTCTCATGTTTTGTTTATTTTTACTTCTACTTTACATGAGCTTTTTTATTTAGCACCATATTGTTTGAAACTTTTACAGGCTTCATAAAGGAGGAATTTTTTTTAAGAATGTTGTAAAATCCTTTCAGCAAATGACAAATTGTTTTAAATTTTCCTAGGTGTACAGAAGAGGCTTACAGGCCATTCCTCTTAGTGTGGACCTTTGGCTTCACTATCTCACCTTTATTAAGGAGAATTCAGATCTCAGTGACCCTGAAACTGAGGGACGCATTCGAGCGTAAGTGCAAGTTTTTGTCATTACCTCTTAAGCTGTCACAGCTTAGAACATCAGGAATGTATTAAAATCTAGTCATTTTAAGATTTTTTTTTCTTGTTGAAGTAAAATCAAGTGTTTTTTTTTTTCCTTCTCTAGCTCCTACGAACATGCAGTTCTTGCAGCAGGGACGGACTTTCGCTCAGATCGCCTTTGGGAAGCCTACATAAATTGGGAAACAGAGCAGCAGAAACTGGCTAATGTCACAGCCATCTATGATCGCATTTTGGGTATCCCAACCCAGCTGTATTCCCAGCACTTTCAGAGGTATCTACTGTATAAACAGGCACTTTTTATTGAACCTACCCTTAGTTCTATGTTTTTGCCCGCTTGAGTCATACACGATCTGTTTGCATGGACTTTGAAGATAAATAAAGGTTGACTGAATAAACCGGTGATATCTTTTCCTTTTTTTCTTTTCATCTTCAAAGGTTCAAGGATCACGTGCAGAGCAACAACCCCAAATACTTTTTATTAGAAGAGGAGTTCCTTCAGCTCAGACATGAGTTGTCTAAAACCAGCTTGTCTGCTATGGTTGGTGAAGACGGAGAGCCAAGTGTTGCTCAGGAGGAGCTACCACCTGGTACAGAGGATCTTGCTGATCCTGCTAAGGTATACATTTTTAAGATTATTAGAGAAGACAAATTAACAAAACTTTGCATGCAGGTTTAGTAGCTTGCCTTTTGTCCGTGATCAACTGGATTAAAGGATTCAAGGTTCTTTATTTTTCATTCCACCACATGTGGTGGGACGATATTACAGTATGTACACAGGGTCCTAGTTACATCCAACAAAAGTATTAAAATGTAAGAGAAAAACTAATAAGATCTAATATATGAACTAAGAAAGATGTTATTAAAAATACGCTAAGCACTAGTGGTACAAAAATAATACACTGAACAGCAGCACACACAAGTCTGTGAGTAGATGAGTACGAATGAACACAGCAACATGAAACAGATCAGCAGCTTCATGATGTGATTTTTCACAGTGATTATTCTGGTAGATACAGGTAACCCTCGAGGTACGACACCTGCGACCTACGGCAACTCAGACTTACGATTTTATCATATTTAATAAAAATATGATTAAAAAAAAAAAAAAAAAATTATTATTTTTTTTTTTTTTTGTGTTTAAAAGTTATTAATTTCATGTGTATAGCACTTTGTTGCAGCTGTGGTTGTTTTAAATGGCTTTATAAATAAAGTATAATTATTAATTTTACGTTTTGATAAGAAATTAATCGTATTTACGCAACTTCCGGTTTCCGCTCGCCACTTCCGGTTGCCATTTTACAACTGTACTGCGGTCAATGGAGCTCCGGAGGCTACTGTCAGCTGGCTCCGTGTGCCCGATCAGGGTTGCCTCATACGGATAAATGAGCTGGAAACACTCGGTCAACTCTGTGGACGTCTCAGGTCCGGAGGAGCAGCCGCGGATCGCCCCGCGATCGGCGGCCACAACGCCGCCCGACATGCTAACGACAGCAGCTAACAAAGCAGCTAACACAGGCGAAGACACCGAGCCGACATGCCGCGGAGGATCCATCTGCGGCCGGGAGCTCGCCGCAAATGTCCGCCTGGCAGTCGGGGCCACCGGCTCAAAGTAAGACATTATATTTTTTATTTATTGTGCAGTTCTGTGCGTGTTTATGGCCTTAGTATGTCTGCTTGTTCAGTCTCATGCCATTAAATATGTGTGCGGCGCTCCGTTAGCGGTATAACCGCGACCTATGTCAGAAACGCGGACCTACGATAGGCATGTGTTTTTGGTCCGCGAGGTACGACAAAATCGACCTAAGTCACACACGTAGGTCCCTATCCCTGACGTAACTCGAGGGGTTCCTGTATTCATGAGTCTAACAGCCTCAGGGTAGACGCTGTTCCTCAGTCTAGTGGTTCTACGATTAATGCTCCTTAACCTCCTTCCTGAGGGGAGCAGGGCAAAAAGTATGTGCTGGGTGAGTGGGGTCC
This sequence comes from Garcialebias charrua, assembly GCA_038048925.1. NCBI lineage: Eukaryota > Metazoa > Chordata > Actinopteri > Cyprinodontiformes > Rivulidae > Garcialebias > Garcialebias charrua. The sequence goes on from JBBPBX010004608.1 coordinate 10,248, forward strand.
TTCATGATGCAGGTGTAAATGTCTGTGATGGTGGGGAGGCTGACTCCAACATCTTCTGTGCAGCCTTCACCACTCTCTGCAGAGCTTTTCTTTCTGCAGCTGTGCAGCCTCCATGCCACACGTTGATGCTGGAGCACAGGATGCAGTTGAAGTGGTTCAGGTTTGAAGAAGTGTTTTTATGTCATCAGCCAAGTCGGTGAATGCAAGTGAGATTCAGCTTGGCAACCAGTCAGGAACACGTCCTATAACTAACTGATTCCATTCAGGCTTGCGTGAACCTAGCTCATGCACCCAGAGGCTAATGTGCTTTTCCCTCTACAGGCATCTTGTCTATGGCTAGATCATGGTGATGTAAATCTTTGGTAGCAGCGCTAGACTTTACATCAAGTGGAGAGTGTTGTATAAAGGATCATGAGTACTGTACACTTTCTGAACTTTTTGTTGTTGTATATTTGTGTTTTCTTATGTAGAGAATGACAGAGATTGAGAACATGCGCCACAAAGTGATTGAGGTTCGCCAGGAAGTGTTCAACCACAATGAACATGAAGTCAGCAAGCGTTGGTCGTTTGAAGAAGGGGTATGTTTTTGTTTCCTTCAACTTATGTTTGAAAAGAGATGCTTTGTTTCTCCCATCATTGACTTACTGAATGATTTGTTTCCTGTCAGATTAAGAGGCCATACTTCCACGTGAAAGCCTTGGAGAAGACACAGCTGAACAACTGGAGGGAGTACCTGGACTTCGAAATAGAAAACGGAACCCCGGAGCGTGTGGTGGTCCTCTTTGAACGATGCCTCATCGCCTGTGCACTCTACGAGGAGTTCTGGATCAAGGTAGCGTGATCTTGAACTTCCTTCGCATTGCTGCTGCCTCCCTGCACTTCCCGATCAACGATGATTTCACATCGACAGTGAAACCTCCTTCACTCTCTTTGCGTGTAACGTTGATATGTGACTGTATCTGTTGTATTAGGGGATGGCCAGCTTTGCCACACAAGATTTGACTGCAGCATTTGCCAACTACTACGTTGCATCTTCTTCGTCTCCCACTACCTTACAGAAACTTATCTAATTGGTTCCATGAAGGTGCTGATGGGTTTACACAGAAAATTTCTAAGAACGATCTTGTCAATGAAGCAATTGACTGTCTGCATCCGCTAATTTGATGGGTTTTAAATATTTCGTCGTCTTTTTTTGCTTTTCTCTTTCTTCTTTTCTTTCCTTTTTTCTTCTGTCCTCTCCTGCAATCCTTCCATCTTGCTTTCTTATTTTCACTCTAAAGTATGCAAAATATCTAGAGGGATTCAGCACTGATGGTGTGAGACATGTCTACAAGAAAGCGTGTACCATCCACCTCCCAAAGAAACCCTCCATCCACCTGATGTGGGCAGCCTTTGAGGAGCAGCAAGGTGAGGGACTCATTCATGCAACTTGCAGATTATTATTATTAAGTTTTGAGTGTTGTGCCTTTATTTATTTATTTATTTATTTTGTCCAGGCTGCATGGATCAGGCTCGTCAAATCCTGGTGTCCCTGGAGACGACCATTCCGGGTCTGGCCATGGCACGTCTTCGGAGGGTCAGTATGGAGCGTCGCCACGGTAACTTGGAAGGAGCGGAAGCACTGTTGAGGGAATCGATGGAGTCTGCGAAGGATGCTACTGAGGCGTCGTTTTATGCTGTGAAGCTGGCCAGGCAGCTGATGAAGATTCAGAGAAGTCTGAGCAAGGCAAAGAAGGTGCTGCTTGACGCTATCGAAAAAGACCAGGTGAGTGTTTATTACATTATCTAGGTAAATATAAGTACTGCATACTGTCTATTCAATTCAGTTAATTTATATAGTTTAGGCTCATTTTAAATTTTTTATAAAACACTTTGTGACAAATGCTGTGCTAAAGAGCTCAAACTACACCGAACAGCTGCCATTTTGAGAACTGAAAAAAGGAGAAACGACCCATGTCACGTCAAGGGGCCTCCCTCATGTTTTTCTTAAAGAGACACGCTGCTCGCTCCCTCACTATCCATCTTCCAGTTCAAACAGTCAAGTTCAACTTTATTAGGTCCCCAAGGGGCAATTCATCTACAGCAGGTAGTGGTGGTGAGACAGTCAGCACATTCATACAAACTATAATTAAAACAGGTTAAAAAGTACCTTCAAACAAAATTAAGATACATAAAAACATTACTGAAAAGGTACAGCATAAAAAAGCAAACAGTTCATCCTTAAAATCATGAAGTTAAGATTCCAAGATAAAAATACGTAAAAAAAAAAAGGAGAAGTCTTTAATCCTAGTTTTTGTTTATAAGTCCAATAACTGAGGGGATGAAGGAGTTTTTTAATCTGTTCGTTCTACACCTAGGTAGGCCATATCTTCTGCCTGAAGGAAGAAGATTGAACTGAGCGTGTAGAGGATGAGTGGGATCTGCCAAGATTTTTTTAGCTTTGGATATAGATCTGGACTTAAATAGATCCATGATGTCGTTCATTTGAGTCCCTATTATTTTCCCGCATTCTTTGATGACACCCTGTAAATGATTACGGTTTTTCAAGTTCAACCGAAATGGGGCCGAAATGGTGTAGCGGTAAGGCAGTCTTACACTGCCATTCAGTGGTCAAAAAGGTACACAAAACTAACAAAAATTTCTTCTTAAATTTGCCAATAATTACTAATTATTGTCAAATTTCAAACAATATTGTTTTTCGCAATACTTTCGGAGACAATTAATCACCCAGCAAAATTTGTTATCGTGACAGGCCTACCGTAATATAGCACGAAGTCACAACAGAAGTAGTCTCAGGGCACAGAGCAGAAATATTCATATATAAAAATAAACTGATATTCCTTACAAAGGTAATGTTTTTTTTTAAATTTAAAATAAGCTTTTGTGTCCACAGACTAGTTCAAAGCTATACTTGAACTTGCTTGAGATGGAGTTCAGTGGAGATGTTCAGCAGAACGAAGCTGAGATCTTGGCTTGTTTTGACCACGCCTTGAAGAGCCCCATGTCCCTGGAGTCTCGCATCGTCTTTTCCCAGCGCAAGGTCGAATTTTTGGAAGACTTTGGCAGCGACATAAATAAGTGAGTTTCTATATTTGTGAATTGAAAGTAATACATATTGCCGGGAGGAGACCCAGAGGAAGACCCAGGACGCGCTGGAGGGACTATGTTTCTCGGCTGGCCTGGGAACGCCTTGGGATTCCCCCGGAGGAGCTGCTCCAAGTGGCTGGGGAGAGGGAAGTCTGGGCCTCCCTACTTAGACTGCTACCCCCGCGACCCGACCCCGGATAAGCGGAAGAAGATGGATGGATGGATGGATGGATGGACATATTGCTATTAATTCTTTGTCTCACTAATAGTTTTTATCTACTTCTTCCAGGCTTGTAGCTGCATATGAGGAACAGCGAAAACTGCAAAAAGAAAGTGAATCTTTAAAGAGGAAGGCAGAGAACGGGTATGACAGGTGAGTAATGGTCGTCACACATCTACATTTTCTGAACATGTTTTTCAAGTGTTTGAACAGTGGAACAACTTTTTGAGTGTTAATGTTCCAAACACAATCATGGCTGCACCCAAATTAAGGCACAGAACTAACACTACTTTTAAAAATCATAAGGCATTTGCTAATCTGAACTCGGTTCTTCAGCTCTCAAGAACCTGATGCCAAAAGACAACGTACAGATGACCCTTCTGCAGTTGCTGCAACTGCAATGACGGACATGACGGCAAACAACTCTGCGTACAACTACAACTGGTACCAGGTAAGTTTGTCTCACAACTCGCTCCCTTTTGTTTTGTTGTTCTTTTTTTTTTCTCTCGATGGCCTCCCTTCTCCCCTTACAGCCGTCCTCTCCACACCATTACTGTATTACCTCCAAATATTAATTTTAATAACCATCTAGTGGAGTTTTTTTGTTTTTTTTTTTAAGCTGGAAAGACGGAAAGTAAGATTACGAAGTATAAGAAATATGCACAAAGGAAGCACAAGGCAAAAACACCCGACCGCTGTTTGTAAACCTGCAAAGAACATGACAAAACACAGCAACAAAATATGGTACATATGTATAAAGAACTTAGAATATTCATGGCTTTGCAGTAAGTTTCTATAAATATATATATCCATACCTATATATACAGGGTATCCGCGGGGTTGTAAAAGGTATTAAAAGGTAGTAAATAAAATTAACACAAATTACGGCCATTAAAAAGTATTAAAAAGTAATAAATGTCATCTGACGAGGTATTAATTTTTTAAAACCTACACAACTATATTTTTCTCGTTCTGTCGGCTAAAAAAATGTCTATTTATCGCAGAGTATCCTCGGGGTCTTGAAAGTTATTAAAAGTTGATAAATCAATTTTGGGAAAATTAAGGGTCTTGAAAAGTATTAAAAAGTCTTGAAAGCGATTTGATGAGGTATTATTTTTTTGCTGTTATTCTAGCTTTAAATAATTTGACAGCAAAAAGTATGTATGACTAATATTTGTTTTCCTCACCGCGGAGGATTTGGAAACTGCTTCGCACAAATTTAGAGTGTCAGGTTACAACAACAGCCTTTACCCCCAATTTACACTACATGCGTTCCGGCTCCGGTCCGCTCCGGTCCGACCTCCGCAGCAAATACGCACCCATTATAATCAATGAGAGCGTTTACACTGGCTCCGCACGGCGGCGAGCGGACGGCAGTCCGTCAAAATAGGATCCCATCCTATTTCTGCCGGACGCCGGAGCTGTGCCGGAGTCAACTTTCAAAGATTACGTCGCACCAACAGGAAAAGGAACGAGCACAACATCCGTATTTACAAAATAAAATCACCACGGGCGGACTTTTATCCTAGCTCTATACGGATTTATTTGTACAAAAATGCTGTCAAACTATCATTTATGACTACACCTACAAACGCAATACAAGAAATAAATAAATAAATAAAGTATTTTATTCTGAAATGTAATAGATCACATCCATCGCTCAAACCATGTCCTGTCGCTCATATCTCAATGCAAAAAACAATCAAACAGCGAGGCAGTCTCTACTGTTGTTCTCCTTCTTCCACCGAATGAATTGTTTTGTTCTGACTTCATTATTTATCACTTGATTTATCGCGCGATCTCGCAATTCCCGCAATTCCCGCGCATCCAGGCGGACCTGAGCGGAGCGGAGGTAGTGTAAACTGGACTTTGAGACGCTCAGCTGCGACCTGCGGAGCGGAGCCGGAACGCATGTAGTGTAAATTCCGGGTTACAGCTAGGCCTATCTTGTGCGCATGCACGGCTGCTTTATCTCCAAGTTGAGTCTGTGTGTTCGAGTAAGTTGCCGCAAGACCGTGAGAACAATGGGTAAATGCAAGTTTTCAGACTCCTGGTTGGAGATGCCTGATTTTCAAGAATGGCTGAGGCCTGTCGCCGAGAATAACCGTGTTTATTTCTTATTCGCCATTGTTCAACCAAGTTACTTTAAAATAGCTACGAGTCTTGTTGTAACCTAAGCTATATTTTCTTAAACCTAGTCGTGGTTCAGTTTCTTCTTTTGAACTTTTTTCTTTCCACTGTATCTCAGTTCTGTTGTAGGTTTGAGATTCACAGATTTAATTGAAAACAACAGCAGTTTTGTAAATCAAAGATTTGTTGCTTAATAAAACAAAGTGACGATAAGGTCTTGAATTTATTTTGGAAGGTCTTTAAAAAGTCTTGAAACGGTATTGAAATTAACTTCATTATTCCTGCATATACCCTGTATCTTTTCTAAATTTATGTCCGTGTAGGACCTTAGCTAAAACAATACGTCATATCGTCAGTCAGTGTGCGTTCGCACCTAGAGGCGAGGCTTATTGTCATGTCTGTAAAAACAAACAGGAAAGAGGAACGCGGCTTTATCCTCCGACATTTAAAGGGGACCACATGTAAGTATTTAAAAATTTTATGTTATGTCTGTGTGCTATCTTGACAATATTAATTCATTTTAATACACAAAATAATTCTTAGATAATTAATTATACCCTTTTTAATTCTGCCAGTTTTAACTTTCGTTTTGAACGACCGGTTTCTGATAGAAGTTCTGAAGTCCACGCCCTTCAACGATCTGTTTACGCCCTCTGCACAGCCAGTATCTGTAATGTGTTGTTGTTTTAAAATTAGCTCGTTTTTTATTACTCATTTGACTTACTGTTAGTGTTAGCTTAAGATAACTTACCGAAACCCGTCTGAGCGCGCCGCAGTTTGCTGCTCCTTTTAGCATGAGACCACCCGAATCCGATGCTAATGTTAGCTTGTTCCTCTTCCGGTTTTCGCCAGCTCCGCTCGTTGCACGCGGAGACTTTGAGAGTTATCGCTGTTCCAGTCAAGACACACAAAGTTCACCAAGTGTCTCCCGTAAATTAATCGGTAAAGAGAAGGTCCTCGCTGTTGCGAGGCTTCTGCCAGGCTGCTGCGAGGCTGCACAGTTGAAGCTCCGCTCCATCGCGCCAGAAGAGGGGCTCGTTGACGCCGGTCCCTACGTCGGGGGTCTGCTCGTTTAATTTTTGCCGGCTGCGCGTTTGGAGCGATCGCAAATACACTAAAAATTGAACTAAAACATAAAAATAACAATTATACTTTATTTATAAAGCCATTTAAAAAACCACAGCTGCAACAAAGTGCTGTACACATGAAATTAATAACATATAAACAAAAGATGAGATGAAATCATGAAAAACAACAGTCATGTGTTTAATACAGAAATGGGTTGAGCCTAACCAGGGGTTGCTAGGTGAGGGGCTGGACTCATGTTGGGGTGGGTTGTCCTCGCGCCTGTGACGTCACAAGCGCGATTGACTTCCAGTTTATTTCAAAAACGAGCCGTTTTTATCACAGTAAAATAAATCTACTTAGAGTAAATAAACCACTGGGTGCATTTTTTTGGCCTTTGGACTGTTTTTTTATGAAGTAAATACCCAAAGTTGAGTAAAAAAACATTAAAAAGTGAATTTTGAATGTGTGGTCCCCTTTAACAAGAAAATTACCTAAACTTATTTGTTGGCTCGAAATTATAGCAAAGGTGTGTCTCAGTCTAACGTTTTCTTAATAAATGCACTGTAATGGTCAAATTAGCTGCATTTCACCGGGGCGGTGCAGCTGCATTGACGATTACAACTCCAAGCAGAGAGGTGGGGAGAATATGGCAGGCCGATTGAGTCATTAATAGCTGGTGAAGATTCTCTGTCATCCAGGACATGGTAAATTCTAAAAAAGTGCAATAGAAAAACAATAAAATCTAGTATAATAAATAAAGTCCAGTTGTTTTTGTCTTGAACTTTTTTTAATTTGTCATTATAGGCACGTTTTCCTATTATATGATACAACAGCCAACAGCATGCCATACAACTATTACTGTACTCCTATGGGGCCATCAAGTACTGCTGTTTATTTTATTTTATTTTTTACAGTCAGAATGAATGGAAACGGTCTCAGTCAAAAAATGGTTTGTAAATATGGGGGAAAAAAAATCTATAAATATGTCACTTCGGCCTATAAGTTGCAAGGCATGTAAATTATGCAAAAAACTGCGACTTACAGGATGAAAAATCAATCAATCAAATCAATCAAACTTTATTTATAGAGCCCTTTTCAGCAGCCAGAAGGTGCACAAAGTGCTGAACAATACAGAAATAAAAAACAAACAATTAAAAAACAGTCAGTTAAAAATTAAAAACAATTAAAACATAACAAGAATGAAGAAATACTAGGTATTAAAAGCCTGCCTGAATAAAAAGGTTTTAAGATTAGATTTTAAAAACTCCATATCAATAATGGAGCGCAAGTCCAGAGGTAGCTGGTTCCAGAGTCTGGGTGCAACAACAGAATAGGCCCGGTCACCCCATCATTTGTACAGTAGTTGGACTTTGGGACAGACAGGAGAAATGTATTGGATGATCTCAGTGTTCTCCTATATTCACGGACAGTTACAAGATCAGTCAAATATAGTGGGGCAAGACCATTGAGAGCTTTAAAAGTGACTAATAAAATTTTAAATTTAATTCTAAAATTGACTGGAAGCCAGTGGAGAGAAAATAAAACGGGGGTAATGTGCTCACGTCTGGAGGTGTTGGTTAAAAGTCAAGCTGCAGCATTTTGGACCAATTGAAGGCGTCTAATGGAGGATTGGGAGATTCCTGCATATAGGGAATTGCAGTAGTCGAGACTTGAGGTGATAAAAGCATGAATGGCCTTTTCCAAATCAAAACGATTTAAAAAAGGTTTAACTTTGGATAAAAGACGTACCGGTAATTGATTAAAAAAAAAACAGACCTTGACTACAGACGCCATTTGTTTGAAAAATATGGTAGTTATTATTTTTCTCCCTCTCTTTTTGAATTGTGGATGTGTTCAGTGTTGAATTATTTTAACTAAACTGTTCTGTTTTCAAGTTTACGGTTTTTCGTTTGCCATTAGAGATATGTTGTGTGGGAACAATTAAACTTTTTGTCTTGGGTTAGATTTAAATAACAAATAGGTCAGTGCTTTTATTGAGGCAAGAAGCAAATTGATGTATCCAGTAATTGTTATAAAACTACATTTACTACCAAAGTTTAGGAAGAAAATGACAGTACCGTAATCTATCACTTTACAATTAGTTGCTCTGACCTGAAGTACAAGAGGTTGCCGCTACAGTTGCAGCTCAGTGTCGTGATGGTATTATAAAATATTGTGATGGTATTAAAAAGGTAGGGCTGGACGATATGGCCAAAATTTTTATCACGATATAGTTTCTAATTTCGGTCGATAACGATATAATTCGATATCGATATAAACAATATAAAAGCCTAAAAAAAACTATAAACTATACAAATAAATTATTGTTCACCTTGTATTTGTATTTAGCCTCCAAAAAGATGGAAATCACCATCAAATAAACATAAACTTCTCAACCCAATAATTCTCAGTCGGGTCATCTGGACAGTTTATTTTTTATAGAAACGTTTCATCCTCCATCCAGTTTCCATAAAAAAGAAACTGTCCAGATGACCTGACTGAGAATTATTGGATTTGGTACCTGGATTATTGAGCATGAACTTTATTGCCATAAAATTCTCAACTGTGTCAATACTGTATTATTAGTTTTAACTTTAAACAAGAACTTTAAAATGTACAGTATTGAAATGCATAGTTAATTAAATAAAACTTTTGGGTGTTGTTATTTATAAGAAGCTGACATCTCATGGAAATTACTTAAGAATAAAAATAAAAAAATCAATTGCATTACTGTATAAAGTAAAATAGTTTTTGAATGACAAAGTTTTGAATATATTGTATAAGGTAATGATTGTTCCATATTTAATCTGTTGTATTGAAGTTTGGGGAAAAGCATGTAAAACTATTACAAACCCTGTTTTTATTTTATTAAAAAAAGAGCTATAAGAATTATTAGTAGGAAGTGCTATGGTCACCCAACAAATATTTCATCAGTTTAAATTATTAAAATTTTATGATTTGGTTGAACATAGTATTTTACAAGTCATGTATAAAACTAAAAAAAAATTACCCCCCAAATATTCAATTAAAAATTGTTTAAAGTTATTAAACCCTGAAGGGAATGTAAATGTTTGTAAAACCTCCATTTAGGACTAGTTTGAAGGAGCTGAGTTGTAAATCAGGAAACAGGATTGTGTTGACTTGATATCACCATAAACATTTCTAAAACTATTTATGTTTTAAAATATGATTAAATCAAAGCTGTTGGGAAGGTGTGTGCAGGTGAAGTGAAGGTTGTTGTTTGTTTGTAGTTATTTTGTATTTTTTAAACAAGGGGCAGATATTATACACTATTTTCGTCTTTCTGCACATTTTCATTCAGTGTTTTTTTTTCTTCTGATGAATTTGTTTTATTTTGAAAAAAAAAAACATGCAGCGCTGCTGGGGCTGTTTGTTTACGTCGTAGTTTCAGGGAAACGTTGGCTCAAACTTTATTGTTCTTCATCTTCTGACTCTCATCATATTATATCAAGTGGAAACTCTTCAGATTAAACAAGTTAGATGTTCCCACCGCTAGTTAGAACGACTCTACGTCACGTTTTGCAAAATAAAGAAACCGAGTAGGAGGACCTCGCTGCAGATGAGACCTGCAGTAAACCGAACTACGTCCACACCGACGAATTAGTCTTTCCTCTCATCAGTGATGTCGTCTCTTTCTCTTCGCTTGTGAAACTTTGTTCAGTCACATTCTGACGGTCATGAGCACTCGTTTGACTCGTTTTGAAGCGAAAACTTAACGCGCTTTGGAGACTAGCTTAGCTTTTAGCCTGCTACCGCTAACGCCTGCTGCTGGACTGAGCGCTGCGTAACAACGACGTCACCACGCACGTTTTGTGTCACAGCTTTTTCTGTCCGGGCGCGTTGTTGAAGCAGCCGCTCCAACCCGAACAGAAACAGAAAAACGTCAATGAAACGTTGTAAAATCCTATCGAAATATCGAAAATATGCTTAAACTTCATATCATCGTTATTGAATAAATGTATATCGCGATATTTATCGTTATTGAATTATCGTCCAGCACTATAAAAAGGTATTAAATTTAACTTGAGAATTTCTGTATATACCTTGATATAATACATACATGCATATGTATTCACATATACATCTACATATCTACGGTACATATAATACCTGCATGTGCATCCCTGCATCTATTTGTGTGTGGTTGTGAGCCTTATACATTCATTCATTCATTCAACCTTTATTTAGTCAGGTAAATCTCATTGAGCCTCGAGGGCTCATTTACAAAAGCGACCTGCTACAAACTAAAGAATGATGAACAGCAATGGTAGAATTTCCTTAAACAACAAACAACAGAAAAAAAAACATAGGAGAGAAATAGAAAGTGAAATGCAAAGTATCAAAACTAGCAAAACACCACAAGGTAGATGTACAAAATCAAAAACAAGAACATATCTGCAATGGTTTTTGCCAGGATTCCAAAAGATTCTTAAAACCATTTAGGGAGGTCAGGGCCGAGAGCTTCAAATCTTTTTGTAAGATATTCCAGGAAGCAGGAGCAGAGTAGGAGAAAGCCCTTTTTCCAAGTTCAGTCCTCACTGACGGAACACTGCAGGTGATCATGTCCTGAGAGCGCACACTGTAGCTGCACTCACGTAAAGACATGTAGGAGGAGATGTATGAGGGCAGCAGACCGAGAAGTGATTTAAAGATGAAAATGTACCAGTGGAAGAGTCTGCGTGAGGTTAATGATGTCCAGTTAACCAGTGAATACAGGGTGCAGTGGTGGGTACGATAATCACAGCCAGTTATGAATCTTAGAGCACCATGGTAGACAACATCCAACATCCGCAGGGTGCTTGTAGGAGCATTCATGTAGAGAAAGTCACCGTAATCAATGGAGGGGAGGAAAGTCACAGATACAAGGCGTTTCCTAACATTCAGTGTTATACATAAGTGTGTAAGGCTTCTCTAATAGAACATTCAATAGTGACCGTGAAGCATCAGAGACCCGACCCCCAAGACCCAAGCCAGACAGAGGAGGGACCAGAGCCCAAGACCCCAAGAGGGACCCCGAGCGCAGAGCCCCCGGGGCCACCCAAAAAGGACAAACCACTCACCCACCCCCCAGATCACCAAAAAGGACAAACCACTCACCCACCCCCCAGATCAGACCAAAGGGGAGAACCGGAAGAGCCCCACCAGCGACTACACACAATGACCCCCCCGGGGCCAACAGCGACAGACTCATAGGCCCCTGCCGGAACCCGCTGCACCAATGCAGCCCCAGGTCTAGGCCCCAAGGCCCGGACACCGAGGACGCACACCCCTCAAGCCCAGACCCAACAGGACCAGAGGACCGGAGCCCCACCAGGTAGCCACCAGGCCGAGCTGACACACGCCCAAGCGCCCAGCCCCCGACACCGAGGACCCCAAGCGCGCCACCAGGCAAAGGCACACCCCACTAGGGGACCACGTGGCAGGGGCGCCACACCAAGCAGCCCCAGCTGTATCAAAGAGGGGGCAGTCTAAGTCCCGGCCTGACAAATAGTCATTCATACAGAGACCCAATCACACAGACCCACCCTCACTCACTCAAAGACATACAAGAACGACACATTCCATTTATATTCCTGATACGCACTATATACCCCTCCAGGTCCAAGACATGTACCTGCCCCCTACATGGGGCAGCCCACGCCCAAACCCAGGAGGTATACCCATTCATTCTGTGGCGGAGAGGAGCCGACATCCAAGATCCGACCCAACCCGCACCTAGCCGACAGGAACCCTCCACCATGGAGCGGCTACGCCCTCGACCACTCCCACACAACACCGCCAACAACCAAGCGCACCACACCACCCGCTAGGCCCCGGTAGCCGCCCCCGCCAGCGGGCCAACCACGGCACCAGGAGCCAAGCTCAGGGAGTCCGAACAGCCCCAGTG
>JBBPBX010004608.1:24306-46106 GCA_038048925.1 Garcialebias charrua
TCTCTCTTCTCTGGCAGCCCATGCGGGCTCTCTCTCTGGCAGCCCACGCGACCTCACTCTCTGGTGGCCCATAATGACGCGGCCCACTCTCTCTTTCTCTCTCTCCTCTGGCAGCCCAGGCGGGCTCACTCTCTGGTAGCTCAAGCAGGCTCACTCCCCTCTCTCACTCCTCTGTCAACCCTTCTCACGGGCTCCCTCTTCACCTTCCAGCCAGTCCCTTGCCAGCTTGGCCCCGGGTCTCTTTTTGGGGGAAGATATCCATAATCTATCTCCCTATGCCGGACATTCAAGCTCACAGCAGTTCGGCATGCATGTCCTCCGCCGGGGCCCGAGCGCCAAAGAACTCTTGTCAATAAAACCTTTTAATTGTCTTCTCCCTCTCCATGTGAGTCTCTCCAGGTTGAATTTTTATCAACAAAATAAACAACAGGTTGAGATGAACAACAAATGTACTGTCACAGATTGTTTTGTTTGTTCATGGTGGCTCAGTGCTGAAGGAAAAGAGATCATGTTTTTACCTGTGTTTGTGTGTTTGTGTGTGTGTGTGTGTGTGTGTGTGCTTGTGTGCGTGTGTGTGTGTGTGTGTGCGTGTGTGTGTGTGTGTGTGTGTGTGTGTGTGTGTGTGTGTGTGTGTGTGTGTGTGTGTGTGTGCGTGTGCGTGTGTGTGTGTGTGTGCATTTTTGTGACGGTTTTTCTTACAAAAACATTAGAAAAGGCCCTTTGGGTTACTCATTTATTTATACAGTAATGTGGTTTTAAATTTGGAAAAGTTGTCAAGGATATTTCAGTTGTTTTAAACAACTTTTCATTCACAAACTGTGCATATTGTACTTTATTCTTCATCTACATGGCTTCTGTTTTCCAAACTGTAGTCAAAGATTACAGTCTTGAAGTTTTAACACATTGTTTGCCTCACTGCAGTGCAGCAGAGGAGATGATGCTCAGATGGAACTCAAACATATAATGTGTTATAATGTCTTATAATGATGTTTTTCCACTACATTAGGGCTTAGTGTATTACTAGTTGATGTTTCTCTTAGTTAATTCTAGATGTTATTACTGTTTTTCTCTTGCATTTGTTGTTGGATGTAACTGGGACCCCGTGTACATAATCTCGTTTTCATCACATGTACCACATGCGGTGCAAATGACAATAAAGACTCTCTGACTCTCTGACTCTGAAACATCTTCCCATGGCAGTGTTTATGATTCAGAAGGAGGGAGGGGGTTTGAAAGAACATATAGAATAATAATAATAATAATAAATTCAATTTATACCGCACTTTTCATTAATAAAAATATCAAAGTGCTACAACAAATAAAACAAGTGATAAAATCAAGTAAAATCAATAATAATATCAACTACGATTAAAGATAGAATCTTGTGGAGGCAGAATAGCCTCAGCATTGTCCTTGAAGGCGTGGAGGTGTTGCATGACCTGACTTCAGCTGCCTCAGCATTGGCCCTGCTTCTGGGTTTGATATATGCTCTGAACCTGGCTTATCCAGAGCCTCTGCCTTAATGTATGAGGTCTTCTAAACAATCTTCATGCAACTTGAGCAGCACGAGATGTCTCCCAAAGGTCATGATTTGTTTGGAAGACTTCAGAGCTCACAGTAAAGACACCGAAGTGCCACAGGACAGATTGTCTTCTGTCTTGACTGAGCAGAAGAGCTCCATGTTTTGGAAGCTCTACAAGGTTTTGAACTGGACTTTTTGAACTTCTTTTGGACATCGTGCACATGAGTAATACAAAGAGTAAAATGTATTCCTGGTATCTGGGTTTGTATTGATGAGCTTTTGATGTGCACTTCATTTTGGGAGATTATCTTTTTTGTTATTGACTTGTTCTGTAAAGTTCGAGCTCTGTGCAAGAGGAGCTGTTGAGCAAAACTGTTCAAGAATTTAGATGTTTTCACAATAAAATTTAAAATGTTTCATTTGTGAAATGGAGAGTTCTTTTTGTAGCTAACTTAATGGCAGTCGTCCCCCGATCGGAAGGTTGGCGGTTCGAATCCCGGTTTCCCACACCATGTGTTGTTGTGTCCTTGGGCAAGACACTTAACCCCGAGTTGCTCCCGGTAGGACTGGAAAGCACCTTGCATGGTAGTCTGCCGCTACCGGTGTATGAATGTGTGTAGCATTCAATGTGTGTAGCACTTTGAGATTTTCACTAATGAAAAGTGCGTTATAAATTGAATTCATTATTATTATTATTATTAACTTGAATTTCTGATTATCATGCAAGTATTTTACTCTTACTGGAAAAACTAAAACAACATGCTAAAACACGTGTAATTTGATTGAGCTGCATTTTTAAATATAACGTTGGTGATTATTTACTTTTGGATAGTTCATTTTGACTTTCCATAAAATTAATTCAGAGGGATTTGAATTCTTTATACGAAATAAAACTAAATTATTTGAATAAAAGTGACTTAAGTTTGTCAAGTTAAACTTAATAAATTAACTTGGATAAACCTAATTGAATTACCTGTTACCAATTGAAATAATTAATTTCAGTTGGATCAACTAGTCTCTTTTTAGAGTGTGGGACACATATTTTACGTTGTTTAAGTTTGAATACATTGAAACCTCGGTCATTGTTACTTGAAGCTGAATTGTTTGTTGTTAAAAGCAGTTGTTTGCACTTTTCAGAGAGCATGTTTTAATAAACACTGGCAATATGTCATGATTTTATTCTATCAACATCATTAACAAAGTCTCAGGCTCAGGATTTTTTTCCCCACTTTAAGTCCTGTTTTTGTTGTTGTATTTAGAGAAAAGTAAATAGTAGGATTCAGTGGTCTTTTCAGTCCAGCAGGTGAAAACTTTTCAGATTGTTGGATCCTTAGACAACATTCAAACTGAGTTCATCATTCATCTGTGATGGACTGGCACCATGTCCAGGGTTTATCTGGTTTCTCAAAACCCAAACAGGACAAAGTGGCTTCATCCATCATTCAGTCAGACAGTGTTTAGATGGTACGGAGCCCGTCTGGTGACATGGTAGGAAATAAAATTATCAAGTGGCCACTTGATACTTTCGCGTGGCCACGTGATACTTTCGCGTGGCCACTTGATACTTTCGCGTGGCCACTTGATAATTATCAAGTGGCCACGTGATAATTATCATGTGGCCACTTGATACTTTCGCGTGGCCACGTGATAATTATCAAGTGGCCACTTGATACTTTCGCGTGGCCACTTGATAATTATCAAGTGGCCACGTGATAATTATCATGTGGCCACTTGATACTTTCGCGTGGCCACGTGATAATTATCAAGTGGCCACTTGATACTTTCGCGTGGCCACGTGATAATTATCAAGTGGCCACTTGATAATTATCATGTGGCCACTTGATACTTTCGCGTGGCCACGTGATAATTATCAAGTGGCCACGTGATAATTATCAAGTGGCCACTTGATAATTATCATGTGGCCACTTGATACTTTCGCGTGGCCACGTGATAATTATCAAGTGGCCACTTGATAATTATCATGTGGCCACTTGATACTTTCGCGTGGCCACGTGATAATTATCAAGTGGCCACGTGATAATTATCAAGTGGCCACGCGAAAGTATCACGTGGCCACTTGATAATTTTATTTCCTACCATGTCATCAGACGGGCTCCGTATAAAACAGAGATAACAAAATGTTTAACAATAAAAACAGAGATAGTTAACAAAATGTTTAACAATAAAATCACAGCATCAAGTACAAAAGCGTAAAAAATCATAACAGAAAAAATACAAACACAATGAGAAAAAATCGGATAATAAATCAGGTCATGCTGTGTTAAATGTCAGTGAGTTCAGATGTGTTTTCAAGAGAGATTTAAAAGTAGAGACTGAAGTGGCCTGTCGAATGTTGATGGGCAGATTGTTCCAGAGTTTAGGGCCTATACTGAAAACGCCCCATCTCCTCTGAGCTTCAACCTGGTTTTTGGTACAACCACAAGCAGCTGATCAGTTGATCTCAGCACCTGAGAAGGAACATATGGTTGAAGTAGGTCAGAGAGGTTTGCAGGTGCAAGGCTGTTAATGCACGTAAATGTCAACAAGAGAACTTTAAAATCAATTCTAACACGCACAGGGAGCCAGTGAAGGGAAGACAGAACTGGAGTAAGGTGCCCAATCCTGTGAGTTCCTGTTAAGAGCTGAGCTGCAGCATTTTGGACGAGCTGGAGACGTGGGAGGACACCTGACTGACCCCAACATAAAGCAAGTTACAGTAGTCAAGTCGGGTTGTAACAAATTCATGGACTAAATTTTCAAGGTCAGATCTGGACAGCACAGGCTTAAGCTTAGCTATCTGCCTTAATTGGAAGAAGCTTTTTTTTTTAAAGAACAGAGTTGTTCTGTTTATTGAACTTAAAGTCTGAGTCTAAAACCATCTCAAGATTCATAACAGACTGCTGAAGATATGACTCAAGAGAGTCAAGATGAACAGGATCAGTGACAGCGGTAGAGCCAGGCTAAACACAATGACTTCAGTTTTGCAATCCATCCATTATCTTTACCCGCTTCTTCCTTTTTGGGTTGCGCGGGTACGCCAGTTTCCTCCCACAGACCAAAAACATGCATGTTAGACTGATTGGTGACTCTAAATTGTCCCTAGGTGTGAGTGAGAGAGTGAATGGTTGTTCATCTCGTTTGTCTCTATGTGTCCCTGTGATGGACTGGAGACCTGTCCAGGGTGTCCCCCACCTTTCACATATGGGCAATGACCCCCATGGACACCCCTCACCCAGGTTGTTATTGTTTTGCTCATTTCAGCTTTTAGCTGTGGTTTGCTAAATTCAGCTTCTGTCCTGCTTGTATTAATTTATTACAAATTTTGCCCAATTCATTCAGTGCTCTGTATTCACATGGTATTTTTGTAGAAAATGCTTTTCTTCCCTACTTACCTTTTTTTGGTTTGGTTGACTGAGGCTGAAGTGACTCATCACCTGCTTGAATATTTCATCCAGTTAGCAGCTGATGTCACCAAAATCCGTCTTTCAGGTGCTCAACACTTTGTGATTTGCTCTCAGCCCAAAGGTCCACTAAAAATTAAAATAGTATGCATATTTCATATATAATGACTAAAGTTGCATCAAACATGAGCATGAATTAGTTTAGTTGGTCACATTTGCTGTTGTACTTTGAGTCCAGCAGGTGATGCTGTTTGATAAAAGATGGACTATCAGGTGACGTCAGCACAAACCACTCTGCTTCTGTAGCATCAAATTAATATTGCAGTTTATTTTAATCTTCAATAACATGTTTTACACTGTAGACAAAGTCTTTGATAACCATTCTTCAACCAACTTACACAACATTTATAGACTGATTGGCTTTGTGGGCAGCTGGAGCGCAGCATCCTTTAAAGACCCTTCAGAGAGCAAGTTATTGTGACTCCCTCTTGGCTCATTTCCAGAAACACCAGAAGCCATCAAAGAAGGAAAAATGTGTTGACTGTGACCTTTGTGCATCACTACCTGTTCAAAACATGCCCCATCCTCCATCCTCCTCATCTCCAGGCCTGGCATGGTCCAACACTCACCTCTGCTTTTCCCTTTCATCTTAAAGTGCATGTTTAATGTTAGTTTTAGGGGCAGAAAAATAATATTTAGATGTAATACAGTAATTTTGGTCATCCTCCCTGCTTTCCAAATTAATAGCAAATCAGTGGTAAAACGCTGAGCCTAAAAAAAACCGTGCGGTTTTGGAGTCATGTGACACGTGACGTAGGCGAAGGAGGCGAAGTAGTCGGAAGTTGTTGTATTGTATTGAATTGTATTGAAGCGAAAGAGGTCCAATAATGGTTCATATTTGTGTGTGCGGGGGTTGTTGGAACTCCAGCTTGTCTGGACATCGTGTCCATCGATTTCCTGCACCAAAAAACCCAGCTTTCAGAGCTTGGGTGAGGTTTGTCCGGATGAAAAGGCAGGATTTCACCAACAGAAGCGTCACGACCAACTCCGTGATTTGTAGTGCGCACATTCTGTCAGGAGGATTACAACGACAGCGACCTGAACGAACACAGGATGGGCTTCAGAAGTAAGGACAAGAATATGTATTTATTTTTTGGTTGAAATGGTTGAAAGTGGTTTAGGAGCTATAAATTACGAAATGCACAGAGCTAAATCTATGCTAACTCGACACGGTTGCGTCTTAAAAAATGAATTAAAAAATCGAATTTTATCTCAAATGTCTTCTACAGGGCATCAGTTTGTAAATAAAACCCATATAATTACTGTCTGGCAGCAGAAAAAATATCCACTGAGTGGTTTAGGAGCGAAAAAAAATGTGTTTAGGGAGCTAAAGATTAGGCTAATGTAGTTAAATCCATCAGTGGTGTAATTAATGCTGTACAGTATCTCTATATATAAATAAAAAACATTTTTAGTTTTAGGTAGTATATATCTAAGTCATTTGGCTAGATATTTGATGTAATAGTCAGAGATGACATACTTATGTCAAAACAACTTTACTATCTGTCGCCTCCTCCTGGTGCGATCCCATATCTTTCTTAGCTAAAGCACGAACGTTCCCCTCCCGTGATGTCACTTCCGGTTTACCGCTGAGGGCGCTATTTTTAGACAGAGTAGCGAAGGAAGACAAAAAATGTAGTAGCAGCACATTTTATTTTGAGATATGATCCGTATTTTTGATGAAAGTTTGAGTTTTAGACATGTTAGGTTGAAAAGGCAACTACGTGTGTTTAGTGAAAGACGCACTTTAAAGTGAAAGACGCACTTTAAAAGATGGGCTTCACCCGGGTCTCTGTGAGAAGGACAACATGGCCCCTAAACTGTCAATCTGATAGATGTGTGCAGCCAGATCTGGGCCACTGTATCAGTCGTGGAGCCTCTCAGGCCGTGGAAGCACATCACTGTTCTTGTCTCGGTGCTGTGGTGTGATGGTTGTGCTGCTGTGGCTGCAGACGGCCTGGTGTTCATGACCCTGCACATCTGTCATTGTGACACAGTAAATATGCACCAGACACAAGTTAATTATTACTGAAACATCAATTCAACGCTATTTTCTGAGTTTCTTTTTCCCATCTAACTACTGTATATATTTTTTGTGCTTTCATTCACATGTTCAGCTCATGGGGTCTGGATTTTGTAACGTTTCATATTAATTTAACTTGAAGTACAATATTTCCTCAGAGAAATACACTGAGATGTTATTTCACTTCTTCTAAAACATTCTTCTCTTTGAACTCTGCCTCAGCATACATGCTCTATTTTTTTGTTTTTTGAGGATTTAGCTGACATTTGGCTACTTGCCTTTTGTGATTTTTAGCTTTTAGCTGTTGTTCTGCTACTTTAAGCTACAATCCTGTTACTTTAGGCGTTTAGGAAGCATTTTGTAGTTTATATTAGCCTTTTCTTGATTTTAGTGTTTAGCCAGCCTTTTGCCACTTTTACATTTTAGCAAACATTTTGATACTTTCATTAAGTCTCTTGCTACTTTTTGCAAGCCGTTTGCTACTTTAAATTAGCTTTTTGCCAGTTTTAGTGTTTAGATATTTTACAACCATTAGATATATAGCATTTTTCAAAATTTCTATCTTTTTGCTATTTTTTTATTTTAGCTAGCCATTTGCTTTTGTATTTATTTAACAAGTGTTTTGCTCTTTTTAGCTTTTAGCTAATATTCTTGATGATTTGCTGGTGAAGATTCTCAGTCGTCCAGGACATGATAAATCAAAAAAGGCGTTCAATACAGAACAATCACAGTTTCGTTTCCTCATTGAATTGATAAAACTCCCCAGATGGGAAGCAAAACGTCTTCTGTTACAAATAAAGTCCAGTTGTTCTGTATTGAATGCCTTTTTTAATTCTTGATGATTTACTTTTAAACAGTGGTGGGCAACGCTAATTAAAAAATTAGTTCCACAATTTCTAAAACGCTTATTAATTTTTTTAGGTCCACAATTTCAAAAGCACAAATGTCTTATGAAAATTAGGGGAAGCTAATCTAATCCGCTATTTATATATTTATATATTATATATATATATATATATATATATATATTATATATATATATATATATATATATATATATATATATATATATATATATATATATATATATATATATATATATATATATATATATATATTATATATATATATATATATATATATATATATATATATATATATATTTATATATAGCCGGCAGCGTTATCAATATTTGCACTACACTGCCAACTGAAAAGTAACAAAAATGATCCTAAAAGGATGAAATTACAAAAATCAAAGGATTTATTTAATACTTTACGTACATATATTCTATTCGGCCACGAAATTAACAAAAAATAGAATGAACTTTTAATCCCTAAAACCACTTTTAAATCTCAAATACACGGGTGTGTCGCCACCGCATTTATACATAACCTGCACCATAATGCACCGAGGGACTGAGAGAAACGCAATTTCGGTCCTGTGTATGTCCTGTACAGTACATATTGCAGATCTGACAATAAAGTTGACTTTGACTTTGACTTTGATAAAAGTAACCCAAATACATAAAACTAATGAGTCACCGTCGAATGGTCGACACAAAACACACAATAAAATCCTCCGGCCACGTTAATTTGGCTTGAAACAGCGGGGTTCTCTGCGGATTTATCCATTAGTAACCCAGCACAACCAACCAGCTGGACACAGAGTTGTTAGCGTCTATAGGTAGTCAACAGATTTAATGAAAAGTAACTAAAATACATAAAAATAACGACTCACCGTCAAATGGTCGACACAAAACACACAATAAAATCCTCCGGCCGCGTTAATTTGGCTTGAAACAGCGGGGTTCTCTGCGGATTTATGAAGACACCGAGCGCAGCCAGCTAGCCACAGAATTAGCCCCTGAGTTCACCTCTGACCCGGAAGATGTCAAGATGGAATAGTCCATTTTTAGTAGGGGGATAAAGAAATCGACCGTTTTTTTTATTGCGTATTTAATGATCGTTTTCATCGTAACTATAATTATTTTTATGTTAAATGTACATTAACAAGCAGGATCAATGTTAGGGATGTAGGTGACTGGCCGGGGCGCGGCGGGGCCGGGGCCCCATGCTGATGGGATCCCCAGGCAACGGCATCATTTACCTACATGGTAGATCCGAGTCTGTTCTCCCCTCTGCTCCCCCTCACACCCTCCCTCCTCTCTGCTCTTTACGGTGGGGAAAAAGGTAAAACAAGCAGCATAAGAGCTTGTAAATAAGTTTATTGGTTTTTACTGATAGATAATTAGTTATTAGCGGTACTGCATTTTAAATAAAAATAGCACAAATCCGCTTATGAATTATAAAAGTTAGTCAATCCACAAAAACGCTGACAAAAAGTTTAGGTCCACTGTAAGCGGATTAGCGCTTTAGCGCCATCTAGCGTTCATATGCCCACCACTGCTTTTAAACTAGCCTTGCACTAATTTAAGCACATAGCTAGTGTTGTGCTTCTTGTATTAATTCAGCTTTAGCTCCCTCTGCACGTTTCAGCATTCATAACGACTGCATTTTCACAGAATATGCTATTTCTGCTGTTAAAAATGTTTATTAACGTTTTTCATGTTTTGGGTAGCAACATCACGTCTTGTCTGTTTGTCAGAATGTTTTGTACTTTAATGTTTAACAGCTATTTATGGCTAACAGAGGGAAGAAGGCACCACAATGAGCTCAAACAGAGTTTAAAAGGCTGCTGTGGTCTTTTAAGGGGCACCGTGGTGTTTTCCATTGTTGCCATGTAATATCTCAGCAGAGGTCCTCCTCATCCTCGTCCTCCTCTTTCCCCTGGTAGCTGGAGGCCAAAAGCCTGGGCTGCTACGCCAGCCCATAAATAAATCCCCAGCTGAGAGAGGTGGCAGCAGCAGACCTTCATTCTTCAGGAGCCAGAACGTTCCTCAGTCTGCTCCATGAGACGGAGCAACAGTTGGCCTTGCTGGGGGTGACGGGAGAGAAGACGAGGGGGGTTCCTTGGTGATGAGAGCGTGATGCGCTTGTAAAAACACAGACAATGTTGGAGTTGGACACACTCAGCCTCTCGTTCTCCCTTAAGTGGGCTTGTGTAAAGATTCAGAGGCTGATTTTGGCAGATGTGTTCATTTTCGCCTGAGCCCCTGCACTAAACACAGAGACAATCAGAAA
Organism: Garcialebias charrua; assembly: GCA_038048925.1. Lineage (NCBI taxonomy): Eukaryota > Metazoa > Chordata > Actinopteri > Cyprinodontiformes > Rivulidae > Garcialebias > Garcialebias charrua. The sequence continues at coordinate 34,456 of JBBPBX010004608.1, forward strand.
GCATTACCCCACCTGCCACGCTTGGGTTTTTTCCATGAAGCTTGACGGCTCGGTCCCTTCTGGCCTGTGTGTGTTTGTGCTAGAGCGAGCACAAGGAAGAAAAGAGAGGAAATGTCTTGCAGATGTGATCAGATCTGTTGTCAGCCTGGAGATTTGGTTGGCGATGAGAGGAACTCTGTGTTTCCACTGCTTTACACAATAACTCACATCTATTTCCAACTCTTTAACTCCTTCCCGTTAGCTGTGTTTGAGGGTGATTAACAGGCTGATGGGCGGCAGACCCTGCTCAATAGATTCTGTGTACAGCTGACACAGCCTGTGGACACTCATTAACACAGAGCGGACCTCCGTGAATGAATTCTTCTCTGCTGGTCTCTAGTTTCAATTGATTACTTTAATTTGGCCTGTAATGAGCAGGACGCATGCTGCCTGCAATTAGTGTGTGTGTGTGTGTGTGTGTGTGTGTGTATTCTTGTGGCCTGTGCTTAATTAATGCAGTGGGTGGATGCTGTGTAACTCAGTAGGATCTTGCATGAGGATCCATATCTGACACTTCTACCCACAATGCACCAGGGCCAGGACATAGTTATAACTTTCTGTGTGAAAAGGACATCTTACTTTTCATCCATCCATCCACCCATCCATCCATCCATCCATCCATCCATAATCTTTACTTGCTTCTTCCTTTTTGGGTCATGGGGGTCACTGCCCATATCCAGCCATCACTGTGCGAAAGGTGGGGGACACCCTGGACAGGTCTCCAGTCCATCACAGGGACACATAGAGACAAACAAGACAAACAACCATTCACTCTCTCACTCACACCTAGAGACAATTTAGAGTTACTACCTGTAATCAGTCTAACATGCATGTTTTTGATCTGTGGGAGGAAACTGGAGTACCTGGAAAAAACTCACTCGTGCACAGAGAGAACATTCAAACTCCACCCAGAATAGCACCCTGGCCAGGTTTTGAACTAGCAACCTTCTCACTGAGAGGCAACGGCTCTACCAGCTGAGCCCTACTTTTACTCCCTTTTGTTAATTGACCAAATGGTGAACATGTCTAAGTTTAAAAACTCTTTTCAACTCACTGAAATATCTCTTGTCCAAGTAAACATGAACTGAAGGAACTTGTACTGAAATATTTTATTAAAGTTTCGCATGTGCACTTATTAAATAAGGTTTTAAATCACAACACTGTGAAATATGACTTTTTTCCCGTGTTTCTTTCCATTTTGCTTTCAAAAGCCAAACTTTCTTAGATTTTTTTTTCACATTAGTCTTCACTGTTTTGTTTTTCTTCAGTCTTCCTGAAGTTGTTTCTTTAAATGTTAGCTACTTGTTCATGAACTGTTTTAGTTTAGTTGTTGTGCCTGAACATTTCCCAAATAATGTATTTTTTATGTTTGTTAATTCACTCCAAACGTGTGGACTCTGTCATGATTTTTTAAGAATCAGCCATTGGTTGGTCACTTTCTGTGTGGTTTGAACTAAAGCCTAAATAAATGGTGAGGATTGCATCAGGAAGGGTAAACCTGTGGGTTGCTGCCATTCTGGCAGAACCGGGTGTTGTTACACCAAACCGTCTCAAACTGGCAGCACAAATACTCAGTCTGGATTGTGCTTTGGCTGGACATTTCAGTGTTTCATTTGTTCAGTGTTCCTACACAGCACTGTGCTTACTTTATGTTTTATTCAGGGTGCCAAAGCATATTCATCACAGCTGGGCTTTTTCACAGTTTAAGTTTAAGATTTTACTCCAAAATATTAAACTCAGCAGGAGGTTGTCACATGCTAAAGTTTGAGCTGTGTAAGATGTTCAAATGTTCAAATTAACTCTTTTTATTCCCACAAACTTCTCACATATGCATCAAAACGTAAGCACTTAGTCTGATTTTTGGTCATATTTCCTACAAAAACGCTGCAGCAATGTTTCTGACAGTTCAACACGACTTATAGTTTGAGCCATACTTTCTACTCTGTTTCTGTCTGCTTGTTTTATTAGGAGTGATGTCAGTTGGTGGGTGACACAGGTGACTTATTACCATGGTAACACAAGCTTTTTTGTAATCTTGGTTTTCTTGACACTTCTAGCATTTTATTACAAAAGGACATCCAAAATTACCATTAGGCTTTAGAGAAGAAGATGAAGAGTTGAATTTCCGGTAGTAGCTGCACTGTTTTTAATTCAACATTTCTTCAGAAGCGGTGGCGGCTCCAGAGATATTTTTCTGCAGGTGCTAAGGGGGGGCTAAGCATTTTACTGAGGATGCTATGAAGGATCATTTGTTCTTTCAGTTCTCAAGGTCAATGTGTGTCATTCACATCACATGTGGTACATAAGGTGGAACGAAACTATGGACAGGGTCCCAGTTACATCCAACAAAAATACAAATTGTAAAGAAAAACAGTAAAAAAGATCCGAGACATGAAATAAGAAATACACTAAACTAAAAATACACTAAGCACTACTAGTATACTGTACGAAACAATGCGCCAAACAATAGCAGCACGAACATGAGTCTGTGTGAGCAGATGAGGACGAGTGAACACAGCAACATGAAATAGATCAGCAGCATGAGATCAGCAGCACATAACCAAATGGTATTACAGTGATTTGTTTTCACAGTGATAATTCAGACTAGGGGTTCATGAGTCTAACAACCTCGGGGTAGAAGCTTGTAGCCATAACGAAGGGTGAGATGGAGGAAGAAGGATGACACCTTTTCCATCTCAGCCCCACTACATTTGTTTTATTTATTTTTCATTCATTAAAGTTTGGCACCCACTGGTCAGTTTACTGACCAACAACAACTTAATCAATATATTCTACAAAGTACTTCAGTGACTGATTCTGATTAGTAAAGGGTGAATATGTTATTACAGGGAGTTCTATACCAGAACAAATGAATAATCATCCTAATAAGCCAAGATGGTGTAGTGGTTAGGGCGTTTGACTTGGGACCCGAAGGACGCGGGTTCGCGTCCCGGCCACTACACATCTTGGGGTGTCTATGAGTGCACACCTATTTCTCCAGCTCCCCGAGCGCCTTCTATGGCTGCTCACTGCACCACCTGGTAGGTGGTTGGGTTAAATGCAGAGACGAATTTCGTCTGTGTATGGGAAACATACGCAGATGATAAGATTAGACAATTATTATTATTATTATTATTATAAAGTTGTCTTTTAAGTTTTATTACAAAAATAATCAAACTAAAAATCAACAACAATAATAAACAAGCAATAATAATAAATCAGTCAAGGCTTAATTCTCTTGTCTAAGGCAAAATTAACTCTTGAAGCAGGAATTATCTCAGTTTTATACGCGCATGAATTTAGATGCAGTGAGGCTATTTTAATAAAGTTTATTTTGGATTTTGGTTAAAATAAGTTATTTAAAGGTGATATGTGTAACTTTCTGTTGTGCTCCGGACTTAGAAATATTTTCATTAGGTAAAAGCATTCTGCTCCCTCCCCCTCAGAGCCAAATATGACTCTGAGGGGGAGCCACAGTCCGTTCTCTGTTGAACTTGAGTTCAGCTCCGCCTCCTGCTGAATGTCCGCTCGGAGCCGCTTCAATATTCTGTGTTTATATGTTAATAAAACGTTCTAAAAATAAAATAAAACCATGAAGCACTGGTCCTACAACACAAAAACACCCTGAAATCAGCAGAGCTTCACGCAGCCACGTTGGACATGATTTAATTCGCTCGTGACTTCCTCATTTCTGTCAGTGAAGGATGAAGCGATCACTTGACTTTTGGCAAAAAAACAAAAGAAAAGTCCAGCTCTGGGATGAAGAAGGGATATTTAATACATTTGTGTCACATACAAATCAGTCCTGCATCGCTTTGCAATCCTTTGAATGAGAACGTGCGCGGCGCTGGGGCTGGGACAGGCGGAGGCGTGACAAACAACTCTGTTTTTATTGGCTGGTTAAGGACGGGTCACTCTGTGTTTTTAGTGTTTTTATAAATGCTGATAGAGAAGTAAGGGGACTAAAGTTTTTTTCAGAGATTACTTTGTCTAACGCCAGTCTGTCAATAGATAGTGACAGAGTGAAGAAATATGTTAAAAATATATTGTTAGAAAAGTTACAGACTGCACTACAAAAGTTACATAGTGAACCTTTAATGTGACCAGATAAGTCATTTATTATCACTGCAAGCCAGGAAATGATTTATCAAGTTGTATTAGCTAAAAATGGAATAACCAGAGGCATCATGTCACCAGTTTCTGCTCCTTACTGGGTCAGTGTTGAGAGCATCACTCATCTTTGTTGGCTTCAGCTGGTGGATCAGATTAAACCCGATATAATCACTGATTTCTTTTTATTTTATTAGTTGTGTCTGAGCTGAACTTTTCCTTAATAAATGAACGTAATTGTGAAATGAGCTGGATTTAAAAATTTGTTTCGCCGAAAGTGACAACAAGCCATATATAGGTCACACCTGAGTATAGGTCGCAGGCCTTGAAAAAAACAATAAAAAGGTCCGACCCATACACCGGAAAATACGGTAAATCCTCCATTTTTCGGACATAATTACATTGTATGTTTAAAGCTTCACTGACATCATCTTTTAACTTTCCATAAAATGGCACAACATATATATATATTAAGATTGACCTCTGATCGTTTTTGCTAAAACAATGTGAAATGAATGAAAATTCCTCTCAAAAACAGTTTAAAATTAGCGCCTTTTTTTTCACACGATAAATACGGGGTTTCCCGTCGCGCGATTATGACGTCACTTCCCAGACTCGCGTCAACTGCGCTCCTTGTTTACAATGGACAAGATACAAACGCGATCCGTCCAATTTAGCCATTTAAAACTTTATATTTGAGCGGTTTGTCTTCAGAGAAGCCAAAGTTATTTCCAGTAAACAGCAGGTTATAATTTTTTTTCAGCTCCTGCTGGTTTTTGGAGACTTTTCACTTCAGGAAGTGCAGCAGCTCTGTGAGGACACAGCAGCTGATAGTTGAGAGGCAGAAGGAATTCTACAGCATGTAAATCGTTTTCACAGCACTGAAATGGTAATATATTAGTTAATGTTTCTAATAATTATTCAACATTAATTTATAGTTTAAAAAATTAGTCCCTTTTAAAATATCTGTTAAATATATTATTCTTTTATTTTATTTTGTTTGTGTTTTCAGGTTTCCAGGTCTCCAGTCCATCACCTGAGGCTCTTCCTGTTGAACCACTAGTAACCCAGACTTTCACATCACAGCAGGTAAGATTGCATCAACAAAAAGAATAGTACTCAACAATATTCTTTGATGTAAATCTGTTGATTTTCTGTGGTTCTGATGAGGGAAGTGACAAAGTGGATGCAGCATTCAGCCCATAATGGACCCAGATGTCCCCTGCGTCCAGACCTACAACACCTGGACATCCAGGAGCGTGCACGAGGAGGTGGTGGAGTCTGAAGACATTAGTTTGACCCATTGTCTTAATATACAGTATACTGCATATAATATATACTGTGTGTGTCTGTGTGTTTTATCATCAATTCACAGAAATGTCTTCACCTGAAGAGTGGACCCAGGTGGAGGAGAACAAACCTTGATATTGTTAAACAACAGATGGAGACATCTTCAGGATCTGTAGAACATCAGGACTGATGCTGCAGAAAGCTACGTTTGTGCATCAAGACATTAAAATATGCAGAAATACTACAACTGGCCAGAGCATTGAGATGAAAATGAATCAATGAATTTAATATTTTTTCTGACTGTTCAAATGAACATATTGTTTGAAAAAAAAAAAGGATAACAATGAACCAAGTGTTTCTGTAGTTATGTGTAAATAAAGTTACGGTAGTACACTATATTATCTGTTAGTGTTGAGTTATTCTTTGTGAGAATATTTGTGTATCTGTTTTAATTTCATTCGTGCATCTACAACTCACAGCTCATACTTTAGTAAAAACAAAATTGGTGAATGTTGAAAAAACATTTTATTAAAATAAAACCATCCCATATTATCAAATAAATGAAAACCTCTGGGGAAACATTAATATGAACAGATTATCAAAAAAAATTGAGTTTAAAAAATGCAAGTGGTGTTTGACTTCATCAGCTCTGTAAAAATGACTCCAACACCTCCTCGTCCACCCTCCTGTCCAGGTGTTGTAGGTCTGGACGCAGGGGACATCGGTCTAGTTTCTCCTCATCCTGCTGCTTGTACTTCTTCAGACTCCACCACCTCCTCGCTCCTCCACGCTCATGGATGTCCAGGTGTTGTAGGTCTGGACGCAGGGGACATCTGGGTCCATTATGGGCTGAATGCTGCATCCACTTTGTCACTTCCCTCATCAGAACCACAGAAAATCAACAGATTTACATCAAAGAATATTGTTGAGTACTATTCTTTTCGTTGATGCAATCTTACCTGCTGTGATGTGAAAGTCTGGGTTGTACTAGTGGTTCAGGAAGAGCCTCAGGTGATGGACTGGAGACCTGGAAACCTGAAAACACAAACAAAATAAAATAAAAGAATAATATATTTAACAGATATTTTAAAAGGGACTAATTTTTTAAACTATAAATTAATGTTGAATAATTATTAGAACCATTAACTAATATATTACCATTTCAGTGCTGTGGAAACTATGCTGTAAGTCCTCACAGAGCTGCTCACGTCCTGAAGTGAAAAGTCTCCAAAAACCAGCAGGAGCTGAAAAAAAATTATAACCTGCTGTTTACTGGAAATAACTTTGGCTTCTCTGCAGACAATCCGCTAAAATATTAACTTTTAAATGGCTAAATTGGACGGATCGAGTTTGTAGCTCCTCCATTGTTTTCAAGCTGCGCAGTAGACACGTCTCTTGTTATGACGTCATCATCCTGCGACGGCGAAATCCCTATTTATCGTGTTAAAAAAATGGCGCTAATTTTAAACTGTTTTTGGGAGGAATTTTCATTCATTTAACATTATTTTAGCAAAAACGGTCAGAGGTCAATCTTAATATTTATATATGTTGTGCCATTTTTTGGAAAGTTGAAAGATCATGTCAGGGCTTTAAGGAGACTAAAAAGCTGCAGAAGAGCTCTCTTCCCTGCTGGAGCATTACATGCCTACTGGTATTTGTGCTTTATTTACTAAGCTTATTGCTAGTGGATTTATCCCTCGCATGCAGCTCAGCACTGAAAACTTTAGTCCACGCCCACCTGCTTTGTAGGCCCCGCCCCAAGCTGTATAATTTGCCCTGAGACTGGGGGTCGGCTCCCCTCTTTTCTTCAGCCAGCAAGCACATAAACATCCAAAGAGCTGAAGCTGTCCAGTTGAGTCATTTGTAGGGGTCTGGTCTGCAGGACGGGGTGTGTCCTCAGCTCCAACCTGCTCCAACTGCACGCCATCTGTGAAGGCTGCCTCGGAGCAGAAAACACAGGCCAAGCCCTGACACCACAGGCATCCTGATATAGGTCCTAGCTTTCTGATAGCTATATACAGTATATATAGATATTAGATATCAGATCATATACTGTGTAGATATACATAGATATCAGGTATTAATTCATTCATTCAACCTTTATTTATACAGGTTAATCCCATTGAGCTTTGGGGACTCATTTACAAGAGAGATCTGATTTCTTTAACAAAGAGTGATGACAACAGTGGACAACAAAGACAACAATAAACAATCATAAAGAATGTGTACAAATTGAGAATTATTTTTAACAAGTGAAAATAAAATTGTATTTAAAAGAAAATGTAACAAAAATCATCTAGATTATAAGGCGGTATAGAAAACTAAAAACAGGAACATGTCTGCATTGGTTGTTACCAGCAACTTTGATGTTTAAAGTCACTTAGAGAGGTCAAGATGGAGAGCTTCAGAACTTTTTAAAAAAGATATTCCAGGAAACAGGAGCAGAGTAGGAGAATATCCTTTTGCCTAATTCAGTTCTCACTGGGGGGGACACCGCAGATAATCATGTCCTGAGAGCGCACACTGTAGCTGTACTCACGCAGAGACATGTAGGAGGAGATGTATGAAGGCAGGAGACCAAGAATGGACTGATACAGCAACTTTCCATCTAATCAATATACTCAAAGCTCTTTACACTACGATCTGTGTCCTCATTTACACATTCACACAGCACTCTAGTAGAGCTCTACAAATGTAATTGAACAAATCATTCTAAAGAGACTAATCTGAGCTTTAGATCACAGTCACACACTGATGGGACACACATAGGAGGCAATGAGGGGTTCAGCGTCTTGCCCATGGACACTTCGGCATGTGAATGCTGGTTGATTTAAACCCCCATCTCTTGCATTGGAAGACAAATGCTCTAACCACTCAGCCACAGCCACCCCACAAGAAGTGATTTAAAGATGAAAATGTACCAGTGCAAGAGTCTGCGTGAAGTTAATGATGTCCAGTGAATACAGGGTGCAGTGGGGGTTATGGTAGTTAAAGCCAGTTATGAATCTTAGTGCACCATGATAGACAGCATCTAACATCTGCAGGGTGCTTGTAGGAGCGTTCATGTAGATAATGTCACTTTAATGTCAATGGAGGGAAGGAAAGTCACAGATACAAGGCGTTTCCTAGCATTCAGAGTTAGACATCAAAAGTCAAAGTCAACTTTGACTTTGCAGTCAATTTACACCTTTAGTGTAAATGTAAACAGAAGTAATAAATGTAAACAGTAGTAATAAATGTAAACAGTGAATGTAAACAGTAGTATGACTATAGGCAGTAATGTAATACAAACATTAGTGCAAATATAAGAAGTAGTGCAAACTGAATGAGCACATGACCGTGAGTTGAGTGAATAACCCGTTTTGATGACACAGAGTCCAGTGTTAAAATCTTTGTGTTGTGTGGTAATGTGTGAAAGTTTTTTGTGTTAATGCAGTACAAGTGGGAGGGAGGGCAGAGCAGGCAGAGTGTTTAGCATTCTGACTGCCTGATGAACAGAGCTGTCTCTCAGTCTGCTGGTTCGAGCCTGGAGACTCCTCAGTCTCCTCCCTGATGGCAGCAGTCTGAAGCGGCTGTGTAGTGGGTGTGTGGGATCACCTGCCATGCAGAGGGCTTTCCGAGTGAGGCGTTTGCTGTGTAAGTCCTGTAGTGAGGGGAAGGAGGTGCCGACAATCTTCTCAGCTGCTCTCACTATACGCTGGAGGCTCTTGCGGCAGGATGCAGTACATGCACCAAACCACACAGTGATGCAGCTTGTCAGGACACTTTCTATGGCACCTCTGTAGAAGGTGCACATGATGGGGGTTGAAGCTCCAGCCCTTTTCAGCTTGCGGAGAAAGTAGAGACGCTGGTGAGCCTTCTTGGCCAGTGATGCAGTGTTCCTGCTCCAGGACAGGTCCTCTGAGACGTGCACTCCCAGGAACTTGGTGCTGTCCACTCTCTCCACTGTGGTGCTGTTGATGGTCAGAGGGGCATGTTGGGCATCCCTCTTCCTGAAGTCCACAACAATCTCCTTTGTCTTCTCCACGTTGAGAGTGAGATTGTTGTGTCCGCACCACAAGGCCAGGCGGCTCACCTCGTTGTTGCTGATGAGACCTACCACTGTTGTGTCGTCCGCAATGATCTGAGCGACATGATCTGTTTCTGTAAAAGAAACCCAGTTTAACTTTCAGTTTCTTTAATAGGTTTTCCATGTGGAGTTTAAAAGAGAGATGCGAATCAACCAGGGTACCCAAATATTTATATGAATCAACAAACTCAATAGGGACACCATTTGAGGATAAAATCAGAGGAAGAACTGCTGGGACCGACTTCCTATTTGAAAAAAAAAGCATCCCTTTGGTTTGAATTATTTTACAATTATTTAGCACCTGCTGCAACTTTGTGCAGCCCACACTGCAGGATACACTTTCTCCTGTAGCTGAACAGCTTATCTCCATGCAGAGCGGAGAAGTGGGAGTGGCCAAAAACACTTGCAAGAGGCACAGAGCAGCTGAGGCAAAGAGATGAAATCATGACATTCTATACTCTTTTAAAGCACTTAGAGTTTAGAAACATTCTTTAGATTCTACACTCTTGCAATATTCTAAAGTTTAGAATATTGCAAGAGTGTGGGAAGGTTTTAACCAATAAAATCACTGTAATGCCACTTCACTTGGGGGATATTTAACTTTTTCTGTGCTGCTGATTATTCATGCTGCTGATTATTCATGCTGCTGATTATTCATGCTGCTGACCTCTTGCCTTCATGCTGCTGTATACATTAATACCCATCGGCTCACAACAGACTCATTTTCAGGCTGCTGTTTAATACACTGTATTACATAATACACTGTATTATTTTACATTATTAGTGTTTAGCATACATCTTAGAGCCTTGTATACTGTTCCTTTTTATACTTTATATTTTTGCTTTTTTGGGGTGTAACTGGGACCTTGAGTACATGATTTTCTTCTACCTCATGTACCACAAATGACAATAAAGAACCTTGAAACTTGAACCCTAATAATACTTAATGTTACATTACTTACACAGAAGAAGCTGCTGAAGAACTGAACTTCCACAGTATACAGTATTAAGTAAAGTGCTATGTGTTGTCAAAGTTAGTGAGTTTCCTGTTGTAAGGTTCAAGAGTGTCTTCATTAGGTATGTCTCACACAATGTTAAAATTAATTGTCTCAGTACAAAAATTTCATTATACAGATTCACATACCTGAACAGTATCGGATCTGAAAAGTATTGGTATCGGTCGATACCCAGTTGTTAAGTATCGGATCGGATCGGAAGTGAGAAATGCGGATCGGTGCATCCCTAGTTTGATTTCCCCAGCAGTCACATGCTGAAGTGTCATTGGGCAAGACACTGAACCCCTCATTGCTTCTGACGTGTGTCCCATCAGTGTATGAATGTGATAAGTCAAGTCAAGTCATCTTGATTTACAGAGCACAGTTAAAACAGATAAACTGCTATCAAGGCTCTGATTATTCTCTTTATAATTATTTGTTCAGTTAGCTTTGTAGAGATCTAGCAGAGTACTGTATGAATGGATAAATGAGGACACAGATTGTAGTGTAAAGCGCTTTGAGTGTCTAGATAAGATAAAAAGTGCTATATAGGTACAGTCCATTTACCATTTAAGTTAAACCCCCCTAAAAACTTTGGACAGGCACTACTCTTTTGTAGTTTTCTTTCATTAAACCTACACAGTAATGCTAGTCCACAACAACTACACTACCCAGAAGCCAACAGTGCTTCAGGATGCTGCTTTCTGCCAAAAAGGAGGGAAAGTTTTGCGACACAAAATCAGAAGTAACAATCTATCTATGAAGCTCACAGAACTGGCAGGAAAGTTGCAAATAAGCCTGAAGCTCAATTATCTATGTTTTCATTAACCTGGACGGAGCGGTGGGCTTCATCACTGCAAGGAGGGTAAGTCTGGTCTGCAGAGCTGGTGAGTAAAAAAATCAGGACTGTACAGTAAATATATGAATGTTGTTAAAATTATGTAGGTTTAAGAGCTGAGAACATTGCAAGAGTGTGGGAAGGGTTTAGAAAGCCTATATAAATACTAAAATAAATATAATGTTTCTACTTTGCAGTTTTTCACCTATAATGGTGGTGTGTGGAAAAGTAACTTCACAATAATCGAGGGACTACTGTATGTGTTTGTGTGTGTTTGTGTATGTATGTGTATACTGTATGTATATATATA
>JBBPBX010004608.1:48838-61447 GCA_038048925.1 Garcialebias charrua
TATATATATATATACAGTATACAGTATATATATGGTATAAAGTGTCTATATAGGGTGAAGATGAGAGGTGAGGAAGACACGGGGGGAGTAATGAACAGCGAGCTGAGAGATGACTGTGATAGTTATAGGATGAGAGAAAAAAAGAGAGGATGTGTGTGTGTGTGTGTCTATGTATGTATGTGTGTGCTGGGGCCGGCACAGGGGGCTGCCGATGCGCTGATCATTCATGATGGCACCTCAGAGGACATCCTGTAAGGAAGAAAAATGAAAACTATTAAAGGCTCACTGGGCTATGTTGGCTTTGGTGTGTCAGCAATTATTAGCCAGGGACAGCAGTCTTTAGGTCCTCTTATATAGAAGAGTGGGAGAAGGAAGGACACCACGCAACACTGTTTTATACGGCAGAACTTTTTCCCACAGTGTGGTTTGTCTTTTAGCAGCGGGTTTTCATTGGTAATACAGTGAAGTAGTGGTCATTCACTCTTCAGAAAGTTTCTGTCTTTAGTCTGGGAACTTCAGCAGCCAAAGATGCATTCAGCTATCAGTCAAAATGTGTGGACAAAACCGCCTTTCTTCATCACAAAAAATGTTAAATCAGGTCATCTGGATAGTTTCGTTTTGGGAGAAATATTTTGATTCCATTGATATGGGCTGTTAGGTCCCTGTACGACCGGTGTCAGAGCTTGGTCCGCATTACCGGCAGTAAGTCAGGCTCGTTTCCAGTGAGAGTTGGACTCCGCCAAGGTTGCCCTTTGTCACCGATTCTGTTCATAACTTTTATGGACAGAATTTCTAGGCGCAGCCAAGGTGTTGAGAGGATCCGTTTTGGTGGCCTTAGAATCACTTCTCTGTTTTTTGCAGATGATGTGGTCCTATTGGCTTCATCAGATCGTGATCTACAGCTTTCACTGGAGCGGTTTGCAGCCGAGTGTGATGCGGCCGGGATGAGGATCAGTTCCTCCAAATCCGAGGCCATGGTCTTGAGCCGGAAAAGGGTAGCATGCCCTCTCCGGGTCGGAGGTCCTGCCCCAAGTGGAGGAGTTTAAGTATCTCGGGGTCTTGTTCACGAATGAGGGAAAACTGGAGCGTGAGATCGATAGGCGGATAGGTGCAGCATCCGCAGTGAAGCGGGCGCTGTACCGGTCTGTCGTGGTGAAGAGAGAGCTGAGTCAAAAGGCAAAGCTCTCAATTTACCGATCGATCTACGTTCCCACCCTCATCTATGGTCATGAGCTTTGGGTTGTGACCGAAAGAACGAGATCTCGGATACAAGCGGCTGAAATGAGTTTTCTCCGCAGGGTGTCTGGACTCTCCCTTAGAGATAGGGTGAGAAGCTCAGTCATCCGGGAGGGACTCGGAGTAGAGCCGCTGCTTCTCCACATCGAGAGGAGCCAGTTGAGGTGGCTCGGGCATCTGGTTAGGATGCCTCCTGGACGCCTCCCTGGTGAGGTGTTCCGGGCATGTCCCACCGGGAGGAGACCCAGAGGAAGACCCAGGACACGCTGGAGGGACTATGTTTCTCGGCTGGCCTGGGAACGCCTTGGGATTCCCCCAGAGGAGCTGCTCCAAGTGGCTGGGGAGAGGGAAGTCTGGGCCTCCCTACTTAAGCTGCTACCCCCGCGACGACCCCGGATAAGCGGACGAAAATGGATGGATGGATGGATGGAGAAATATTTCCTCTTTCATCTGAAAGACGTCATCAGTCTGAGACCTGCCACCAACATCTGTCTTATAAATAGCATCTCAATGATGTGAGCAAGCCAGCCATTTGTGGAATTCCTAGAAACTGTCTTTACACATGCAAAAATGTATTGACCATAAATGAGGTGCTATTTATAAGACAGATCTTGGTGGCAGGCCTCAGACTGATGATGACAAAACATTTCTCCCAAAAAGAAACTGTCCAGATGACCTGATTTAACTTTTTTGTGATTTGTTACCTAGATGACTGAGCTTACAAACCTTAATTTTTATGTTTCTTGATCTTATTCAGTTCATTTATTTAGATTTTTTCTGTTTATTTTAAATTTTTACTGCTACATATCTCTACAATAAAATGTAGATGTGTTAACTCTGAACAACATGTAATGATGCAACCTAGACCTTGCTCTCACAGATACTTTTCAAGTCAAAGAGCTTCGGCTTTTTATATATATATATATAGTAGTCCCTTGCTACTTCGCAGTGCATTTTTCGCAGACTCACTCTATCATGGTTTTTCAAAGTAAGATTGGACATGACACACAATGGTTGATTGATGGATGAGCCGCACGATCAGCACAATGGAAATTTTTATTTACAATAAATAATTTTAAATTATTTATTACCTGTGTGCAGCCCACAGCTGTGGGAGTATCTTTCTCCCTAAACTGATCTCTGCTCTGCACAGAGATCAGATGCAGCACGGTGGCACAACTGGTAGAGCTGCTGCCTCTCAATGAGCAGGTTCAAATCCCAGTCCTTTCTAAGTGGAGTTTGAATGTTCTCTCCGTGCATGCATGGGTTTTATCTGGGTTTCCGTTTTCCTTCTATAGACCAAAAACATGCATGTTAGACTGATTGGAACTCACATCAAGATGGCTCACGTGTCATACGTGGCTGTAGCTCGCTCCTCCGGTTCTCCGGCGTTTTTTAGACCTCGCTTAAAACCATGCATATATAGAACGACTGAGGATGAAATCATCGTAGAGGATGAATTTCTACACTTTCTCTCGATCAAACTTAAAACTCTGAGCCAGGATGAGATAGTTTTGTTGGCTGTCAACACTTTTGGCTCAGACTGGATAGAAACATCAAAGAAGACGCTGTTTGAGCTTTGCACTTCTTCTCAGTGTAACATCTCACATAAAGGAGCACAAAAGGATATGAACAATGTGAAGGCCTGCCTCAAAGTGTTAAACGAATGCGGGGACAACATTCCCAGGTTTGTGTCTCATTACCTGGACGAGTTGCCTCCGGTGACTTTTTCCAACATGGAAACATGAAACATGAAAGTCTGTGGCTTGTTGCATAAAATGGAACAGCTCCACGTTGCAGTATCTGCCATGAAGCAAACACTTCAAGTTCAGACTGAAGTCAGTGAAGGTCTTCATGATGTCACAGCTGACCTGCGAAGCCGGGTGTCTGTTCTGGAACAACGCGCTGAACAACGCGCTGAACAAGGATGTGGAAGCCGGTCTGATTCGGTGAAGGAGAAGGGTGCAGCGGACATGGATCTGAACGCTGCCCTGGATGTGGAGGAACACCGTCTTCAAGGCCTGGATGGGGGTTCCTTCTCAACTGTGAAGGGAGATGCTCGGGTGTTGTTAGAAACTACGTCATTTCAGGGATCTCCCAAGTGGAGCCAGGTCGTGAAACGGCCCCCCCGACAGCCCAAAGATCCTGCTGCTGTGAAGACGACGTCTCACTCTGGCCCTTCCCTGAGACGCAGGAAAGCTGGACAAACTATTGTTGGTACTGGACTCTCCGGGAACATCAAAATGGTAAAAACAAAACTGGTGAGTGTTTTTGCCTCTAAATTCTCACCTGACTTGGATGCGGAAACGCTATGCGTTTATCTTAAGGACAAACTTGGGCCTAATGTTACATGCCAGAGAATCACTACTGTTAATACCAGGTATGCCTCATTCAAGGTTTCTGCTGAATGTAGTGACGTGGCTGTTATGTACAACCCAGAGCTTTGGCCTGACGGAACTAATGTGAGAAGGTTTTTTGAGCCCCGCAAAACTGTCATCGGTGCAAATGCTACCCCTCCTTCCATGGATATATGCGAGCCTATTGCTGGCATGAGCACAAAATCCTAAATATTTATGGACATTAAAGTCATCTCTTACAACTGTCGTGGCCTGCGCTTAGGGCAGAGCGCAGATGATAAAGCTCGCCGTCTGGTTGTCGACCAGTTGTTGATGAAATGTGACATCTTATGCTTGCAAGAAACCTTTTTAGCCAAACAGGATTTAAAAGGACTAAACTCTATTAATGACAGTTTCCTGGGTGCTGGAGAATCTTCTACTGACTTCAGTTTGGGAATTAAAAGAGGAAGGATACCAGGAGGAGTGGCTATATTATGGAAAAAAAGCCTGGACTCAGTGATAAATGTCATTAGATTAGATATGGACTGGTGTATTGCAGTACACGTGAAACAGCATGACAAAGAATTTATTATTTTAAATGTCTATGCTCCATATGAATGTCATCATAACGAAGAAGAATACCTTAGTAAACTTGCTTATATTAGCTATTTTATGCAAAATGAGAAGTCTAAAAGTATTTATGTTATGGGGGACATGAATGCAAACATCTCAGATAAAAATTCACTGTTTGCTAAACACCTGAATCATTTTTGTACAGATTCTAATCTAATACTGTCAAGTAAAGAATTTTTGCCAGCTGACAGTTACACCTATATTAGTGAAGCCTGGCATACTACGTCTTGGTTGGACCATTGTATCACTACAGCAGATGCTCATGCTGCTTTGGTATACATTAATATCTTATATAATGTGTCCACTGTTGATCACATCCCCTTTGAGCTGGCAATTAGATTTGATTATATACCTGCAACTGTAAATGTGGACAATAATCAAATTCAGACACGTATAGACTGGTCTTCTTTATCTGAGGAACAAATAGACCATTACTATGCCCAAACTGATCATTTGTTATGTGGAATTAAACTACCAAGAGAGGCGGTTGCTTGTACAGACTGTAACTGCTCTAATATTGGACATAGAAACGATATAACTCAATTTTATTCTGACATAACTGAAGCGCTACTGGGAGCTAGCCTGCCTTATAATAAAAGTAACGTAAAGATTAAAAATAAACCAGGTTGGAACACATACGTGTCTAAATACCACAGTGAAGCCCGCGAAGCTACTACCAATTGGGCTCTAGCAGGTAAACCCAGGCATGGTCCTATATTTGAACACAAAAAGCTGTCTAATGCAAAATACAAATATGCATTACGCTTCATTAGACGGAATGAGCAAACCATGAGGGCTGATTCCTTGGCAAAAAAACTCATAGGAAAGGACACAAAAGCCTTTTGGAAAGAGGTTAAATCTATAGGTAATAATAAATCCACTCTCCCTTGCACTGTCGATGGTGCCTCTGGGGCAAATATGATTGTAGATTTTTGGCAACAACACTACAGCAAGATATTTACCTGTGTTCAGAGTGAACCCTTCCATGTTGACAAGGTTAGTACTGCAGAAACTATCAAGTCACATGAGGTCTATCAAGCAATTGAAGAACTATCTGTAAATAAATCTATAGGAATGGATCTTATTTCAGCTGAACATCTCAAGTTTGCAAGTTCAAGGGTAGCCCCTCTTCTTGCCTTGTGTTTCACTGGTTTTATTATGCATGGTTTTATTCCTGATTCCTTGATGAATGTTGTTATTCTTCCTGTGATTAAGAACAAAGCTGGAAAAATTGGCAGCTCTGATAACTATAGACCTATTGCCCTAGCTAATACACTATCTAAGGTCTTTGAACTAATTCTTTTGCCAAAATTTGCAAAGATAGTAATGTCTGCTGACAATCAATTTGGGTTCAAGTCCGAGCATGGCACTGATCTATGTATATATGGCCTAAAAGAATTACTGAATAACTATAATAACAAAAATTCTACGGTTTTTATGTGTTTCTTAGACGCCTCCAAGGCTTTTGATCGTGTAAACCATCGAAAACTATTTTTAAAATTATGCCAAGCTGGTGTGCCCAAATATATAGTGAGATGTCTGTCCTATTGGTATGCTAACCAAAATATGCAAGTCAAATGGGATAATTGTGTGTCTGCATCCTTCCGTGTCAGCAATGGTGTCAGACAAGGAAGCATTTTATCTCCTATACTGTTTAATTTTTATATGAATGACCTCTCTAAGCAGCTAAACCTGTGTAGAACTGGCTGCATGGTTGGAGATACAATTATCAATCATCTTATGTATGCTGATGACTTAGTGGTTTTTAGTCCAAGTTCAGCTGGTCTTCAGAAGCTGCTTCATGTCTGTTCAGCATATGGTGAGACACATGATATCATATTCAACCCCTCTAAAAGTCTCATTTTGATTTGTCGCACTAAAGAGGACAAAAATAGTGTATTTCCACTTTTTAAGCTGTCTGGGACTTTATTGAATGTTGCAAATGAAGTAAAGTATCTGGGTCATGTGTTGACAGACCGTCGGTCTGATGATGAGGACATTTACCGTCAGGTTCGAATGATATATGCTCAGGCAAATATCCTTGCTCGTAAGTTTGCATTCTGTTCTGATGAAGTGAAAATTAACTTGTTTAGATCATATTGTACATCACTGTATACAGCACATTTGTGGTGCAATTTTAAAAAAGCCAGTCTTCATAGATTGAAGGTGGCTTATAATGACGCACTAAGACTTCTTTTAAATAAGCCCAGATGGACCAGTGCCAGTGAACTGTTTGTATCTGCTCGCGTCAACACTTTGATGGCTGTTTTAAGAAATTTTATGTATAAATTTATTTGTCGTTTACATAAGTCTAATAATAGAATTATTCTACTGTTGACTAATGTCAAATATAGTGCAGTGAAATATTCATCTGTGCTTTGGAGACATTGGTATGATTGCCTCCTGAACGGTTAGGTACTTTTTCTATTGTTCTTTTTATTTTATTTTATAATTTTTTGTAATTTTTTATTTGTATTTTGTATTTTATCTTATTTTATCATGTTCGTTGTCTCTTATCTAGGTTGGACTCTGAGTCTGTAATAAAGTTATCTATCTATCTATCTATCTATCTATCTATCTATCTATCTATCTATCTATCTATCTATCTATCTATCTATCTATCTATCTATCTATCTATCTATCTATCTATCTATCTATCTATCTATCTATCTATCTATCTATCTATCTATCTATCTATCTATCTATCATTATCTATCTATCTATCTATCTATCTATCTATCTATCTATCTATCTATCTATCTATCTATCTATCTATCTATCTATCTATCTATCTATCTATCTATCTATCTATCTATCTATCTATCTATCTATCTATCTATCTATCTATCTATCTATCTATCTATCTATCTATCTATCTATCTATCTATCTATCTATCTATCTATCTAAATTGTCCTTAGATGTGAGTGAGAGGGCGAATAATTGTTTGTCCCTACGTGTCCCTGTGATGGACTGGAGACCTGTCCAGGGTGTACCCCGCCCCTCGCACAGTGATTGCTGGACATGGGCACCAACGACCCCCGTACATACTTTTCTGCCACTCCAGATTTCCTCATGCAACACCACACCTCCTCCATCGGCACTCTGTCATATAATTTTTCTAAATCCACAAACACAATGGCGTCTCAGGGGGGGAAAGCGGTACGCGACCAACACCATTTATGGTGGGGATGGCGTGCTGTTGACCTCAACTCGGGATGTTGTGAGTCGGTGGGCGGAATACTTCGAAGACCTCCTCAATCCTACTGGCACGTCTTCCACTGAGGAAGCGGAGCCTGGGGACTTTGGGTCGGGCTCTCCAATCTCTGGTGCTGAGGTCGCCGAGGTGGTTAAAAAGCTCCGCGGTGGCAAGGCTCCGGGGGTGGATGAGATTCGTCCTGAGTTCCTTAGGGCTCTGGATGTTGTGGGGTTGTGTTGGCTTACGCGACTCTGCAATATCGCGTGGACATCGGGGGCAGTTCCCTTGGATTGGCAGACTGGGGTGGTGGTTCCCCTATTCAAAAAGGGGGACCGTAGGGTGTGTTCCAACTATAGAGGGATCACACTCTTAAGCCTCCCTGGTAAGGTCTATTCAGGGGTTCTGGAGAGGAGGGTCCGTCGGATAGTCGAACCTCGGATTCAGGAGGAGCAGTGTGGTTTTCGTCCTGGTCGTGGAACACTAGACCAGCTCTACACCCTCAACAGGGTCCTGGAGGGTGCGTGGGAGTTTGCCCAACCAGTTTACATGTGTTTTGTGGACTTGGAAAAGGCATTCGTCCCTGGGGAGGTTCTGTGGGGGGTACCCCGGGAGTATGGGGTACCAGGCCCTTTGATATGGGCTGTTAGGTCCCTGTACGACCGGTGTCAGAGCTTGGTCCGCATCGCTGGCAGTAAGTTGGGCTCGTTTCCTGTGAGAGTTGGACTCCGCCAAGGTTGCCCTTTGTCACAGATTCTGTTCATAACTTTTATGGACAGAATTTCTAGGCGCAGCCAAGGTGTTGAGAGGATCCGGTTTGGTGGCCTTAGAATCTCTTCTCTGTTTTTTGCAGATGATGTGGTCCTATTGGCTTCATCAGTTCGTGATCTACAGCTTTCGCTGGAGCGGTTTGCAGCTGAATGTGATGCGGCCGGGATGAGGATCAGTTCCTCCAAATCCGAGGCCATGGTCTTGAGCCGGAAAAGGGTAGCATGCCTTCTCCAGGTCGGGGAGGAGGTCCTGCCCCAAGTGGAGGAGTTTAAGTATCTCGGGGTCTTGTTCACGAATGAGGGAAAACTGGAGCGTGAGATCGATAGGCGGATAGGTGCAGCATCCGCAGTGAAGCGGGCGCTGTACCGGTCTGTCGTGGTGAAGAGAGAGCTGAGTCAAAAGGCAAAGCTCTCAATTTACCGATCGATCTATGTTCCTACCCTCATCTATGGTCATGAGCTCTGGGTTATGACCGAAAGAACGAGATCTCGGATACAAGCGGCTGAAATGAGTTTTCTCCGCAGGGTGTCTGGACTCTCCCTTAGAGATAGGGTGAGAAGCTCAGTCATCCGGGAGGGACTCGGAGTAGAGCCGCTGCTTCTCCACATCGAGAGGAGCCAGTTGAGGTGGCTCGGGCATCTGGTTAGGATGCCTCCGGGCATGTCCCACCGGGAGGAGACCCAGAGGAAGACCCAGGACACGCTGGAGGGACTATGTTTCTCGGCTGGCCTGGGAACGCCTTGGGATTCCCCCAGAGGAGCTGCTCCAAGTGGCTGGGGAGAGGGAAGTCTGGGCCTCCCTACTTAGGCTGCTACCCCCGCGACCCGACCCCGAATAAGCGGAAGAAAATGGATGGATGGATGGATGGATGGATGGACAAACACAATGGAGTTCTTTATGACCCTCTCTGTACTTCCCCATCAGAGAAGGACAATTTAGCAAGCATCCATCTGGGCACTAATGACCAGGTGCTGATGGTCCTCTTTTTGCATGTGAACATCTCGTTCTTGCTGTCACTAGCAAACTTGTTAATCCACTATGAATAGGGGCTGCTTATAAGACTGAGTTTATTCTAACTCCTTAAACTGACAAGGTATTTTAGATAAAATACAAAAAGTTTCAACAAAGATGAAACTGTCCAGAGGACCTGACTGAACCTTGTTAGAATCTCTATCAGCCATCAAAAAAACACGAGGCTTTTTATAACGATTTGGAAATAGAGGGAAAACCTCTGAATCTGTAGCAGGGTTTATAAAACGTAGCCCTCTGTTTGCTGAAGGTCATGGAATCTAATAAAATATCTCCTATTTTTCATATTCACATACCAACGTTATGAACTCATACCTGCTGGTAAATTTGGTGTCCTTGCATTTATATCTCTAGTTAGAAGACATATCCTCGATAGACTAACCTTCATTACTCATTACTGTGTTTGAGGACATGGGGGACCACCTGTGACACTTATAAATGACTTGCTTTTACAGTTCGCCTCAGGCAGAGCTGTTACTGGGCCTGACCAGATGGCCTGTGATCAACTCTCACGTGGTTTAATACACATGCACCACATCCATAGCCCAAGGGCCTTGTTTACTTTTCATATATATTACAAGGTGAAACAAAATATAACATGGGGAACTCTACATGGAACATATTTTTTAACAATTGGGTATTGTTAATGTTTATAATGAAACAAGTCTATTTGCAATAATATGAAGGCCACCTTCACAGTGGATTACGACTTATGCTCGCTACAACCTACACAATTCATTAGAACATAGTTCAGTTGTATTGTGGTTATTTTAAAAAGCCCTTGTATGAATATAATCATGGCATTCTTACATTCTTATAACTCATTAAACAGAACATATCTGTCTTTTTTCCAGATGTCACAGTAGCACAGTTGATAGTTTTCTCTCAGCAATAAGGTGGTTGGATTGAATGCCTGGCCGAGGACCTTTCTGGACCTCTCTGTGGAGTTTACGTGTTTTCTACTTCCATACATGGGTTTTCTTCAGAAATCCTGGTTTCCTTCCACAGACCAAAATCTTACATTTTAGGTTAATTGGTATCTTTGACTTTTCCCTAGGTGAGAGTGTGAATGGTTATTTAACTCATTTGTCACTGTGGGCTTGTGACTGACTTGCAGTGTGTACCCCGCCTCTTGTACAATGACTACTGGATATGGGCACCACTGACCCCTACAACTCGGAAAGGAAGAAGCAAATAAAGATGATGCATGGATGGATGCTCTTTGTACCCCAAACATGCTCTATATGCACCCTCACCCTGGAAAGAGTCTCTCAGGCAGTAACAGGACACAGGAGTATGGATTTTACATGCGCTAGTTTGTTTTCATGACCTTAATACAATCATGGTTGTAGCATGGGGAAATATTGTAATGTTATTACAATAACATTCATTCATTAATCCCATGTAACATGGGGCGTAATGAATAGTGATTTGAAAAATCATAAAATACGATCAGGTATTTCACATTATTTTGTAAAAGATGACAAGAATATCTATGATCAAAATGAAATAGTAAATTAATTCAATGAATATTATGTGAATGTTGACCCAAGTCTTGCAGCTAAAATACCAAAAGTAAATAATGATGTGAGTCATACAGTCATGGGTTGTGTCAACAGCATTTTTCTCAGTGACAATAAAGATGAAATAGTAAATTAATTCAATGAATATTATGTGAATGTTGACCCAAGTCTTGCAGCTAAAATACCAAAAGTAAATAATGATGTGAGTCATACAGTCATGGGTTGTGTCAACAGCATTTTTCTCAGTGACAATGATAAAGAAGAAATTTGATTTGATTTGATTTGATGTTTATTCATTCATTTTAAAAGAACAATACAAGACAGTTTCATCAGATACAAGATTACAAGTAGGATAAAATGAAGGGAGCAGAAAGAAGATGAAATCTTATTATATCTGCCCCTATTTCACAGTTTGTTCAACCAATGATAACTTTCAAGCAACATCACAGAATGAATAGTTCTACCTATTTTCCTAACTGTAATACACAAACTACATCACAAAATGAATAATTCTACTTAATTTTCCTGACTGTAAAACATAAACTAGATCACAAAATGAATAATTCTACTTAATATTTCTAACTGTAATACACAAACTACATCACCCATAATTCTAATTAATTTTCTAATTCTAATTTTTTTATTTATTTTTTTATTTTATTTTATTTTTTTATAATTTTATTTAATTTTCCTATTTTTTTTTTTTAATTAATTTTCCTAACTGTAATACACAAACTAGATCATAAAATGAATAATTCTACTTAATTCTACTTAATTTTTCTAATTGAAATACACAAACTAAAAGATGGCACAACATCAAGATGTTCACAAAATGAATAATTCTACTTAATTTTCCTAATTGTAATACACAAATTCATCACAAAAATGAATAATTCTACTTAATTTTTCTAACTGTAATACACAAACTGCTTCATAAAATGAATAACTCTACTTAATTTTTCTAACTGTAATACACAAACGTACCGTACATCATAAGTACAACATAATTGTAATACACAAACACGCAAGATTACATCATATATAGTTTTTGAGCAAGTCCTTTTTGACCTTTTTCTTAAATGTATACATTGATTTTTCATTTTTAACATCACTCTCCAGAGCATTCCACAATCGAATTCCCTGAATTGAGGTAGACCGTCCTTTTAAGCTGGTTCTGAATTGTGGTTTGATGAATATCTCTGTCCCTTTGAGATTGTAATAACTTTGTCTTTTTATAAAATTTCTTTGGATATTTAAAGGTAATGTGTTATTATGAGCCCTATACATAATTGATAAAATACTATATTCTACCAATTCCTGGAATTTCAATAAGTTTAGTTGAATAAACAAGGTGTTTGAAGGGTGAGTGAAATGTTTTCTGGTGATTACTCTTACAGCTCTCTTTTGTAAAATAAAAACAGGCTTTGTAATAGTTTTGCATGCTTTTCCCCAAACCTCAATACAATAGATTAAATGTGGAGCAATGATTGTGTTATACAACATATGTAAAGCTTTATCAATTAAAAAATCCCTGACTTTATACAGTACTGCAATTGCTCTAGCTAGTTTTTTTTAATAGAATTTACATGATGTTTCCATGTCAGTTTGTCATCAATGATAACACCCAGAAACTTCACTTCACTCACTTTACAGATCACAACATCTTCAATTTCAAATGGATCGTCATCAACAATTCCCTTTTTGTTACTGAAAATCATGTAGTTAGTTTTATCTAAATTCAAAGATAATTTGTTTAATTTAAACCAAGTTTGTATTTTTATAAATTCTGTTTTCATCATATCCAAAATCTGTTTTATGTCATTACCCGAACTGAAAAAAGTGGTGTCATCGGCAAAAAGAACACATTTAAGTAGTGCTGACACATTT
>JBBPBX010004609.1:0-18086 GCA_038048925.1 Garcialebias charrua
GAGGAGTTTGATCAAACTGGTCAGTGAAGATTTAAACTGGAGGAGTTTGATCAAACTGGTCAGTGAAGATTTAAACTGGAGGAGTTTGATCAAACTGGTCAGTGAAGATTTAAACTGGAGGAGTTTGATCAAACTGGTCAGTGAAGATTTAAACTGGAGGAGTTTGATCAAACTGGTCAGTGAAGATTTAAACTGGAGGAGTTTGATCAAACTGGTCAGTGAAGATTTAAACTGGAGGAGTTTGATCAAACTGGTCAGTGAAGATTTAAACTGGAGGAGTTTGATCAAACTGGTCAGTGAAGATTTAAACTGGAGGAGTTTGATCAAACTGGTCAGTGATGATTTAAACTGGAGGAGTTTGATCAAACTGGTCAGTGAAGATTTAAACTGGAGGAGTTTGATCAAACTGGTCAGTGAAGATTTAAACTGGAGGAGTTTGATCAAACTGGTCAGTGAGGATTTAAACTGGAGGAGTTTGATCAAACTGGTCAGTGAAGATTTAAACTGGAGGAGTTTGATCAAACTGGTCAGTGAAGATTTAAACTGGAGGAGTTTGATCAAACTGGTCAGTGAAGATTTAAACTGGAGGAGTTTGATCAAACTGGTCAGTGAAGATTTAAACTGGAGGAGTTTGATCAAACTGGTCAGTGAAGATTTAAACTGGAGGAGTTTGATCAAACTGGTCAGTGAAGATTTAAACTGGAGGAGTTTGATCAAACTGGTCAGTGAAGATTTAAACTGGAGGAGTTTGATCAAACTGGTCAGTGAGGATTTAAACTGGAGGAGTTTGATCAAACTGGTCAGTGAAGATTTAAACTGGAGGAGTTTGATCAAACTGGTCAGTGAAGATTTAAACTGGAGGAGTTTGATCAAACTGGTCAGTGAAGATTTAAACTGGAGGAGTTTGATCAAACTGGTCAGTGAAGATTTAAACTGGAGGAGTTTGATCAAACTGGTCAGTGAAGATTTAAACTGGAGGAGTTTGATCAAACTGGTCAGTGAGGATTTAAACTGGAGGAGTTTGATCAAACTGGTCAGTGAAGATTTAAACTGGAGGAGTTTGATCAAACTGGTCAGTGATGATTTAAACTGGAGGAGTTTGATCAAACTGGTCAGTGAAGATTTAAACTGGAGGAGTTTGATCAAACTGGTCAGTGAGGATTTAAACTGGAGGAGTTTGATCAAACTGGTCAGTGAAGATTTAAACTGGAGGAGTTTGATCAAACTGGTCAGTGAAGATTTAAACTGGAGGAGTTTGATCAAACTGGTCAGTGAGGATTTAAACTGGAGGAGTTTGATCAAACTGGTCAGTGAAGATTTAAACTGGAGGAGTTTGATCAAACTGGTCAGTGAGGATTTAAACTGGAGGAGTTTGATCAAACTGGTCAGTGAGGATTTAAACTGGAGGAGTTTGATCAAACTGGTCAGTGAAGATTTAAACTGGAGGAGTTTGATCAAACTGGTCAGTGAAGATTTAAACTGGAGGAGTTTGATCAAACTGGTCAGTGAAGATTTAAACTGGAGGAGTTTGATCAAACTGGTCAGTGAAGATTTAAACTGGAGGAGTTTGATCAAACTGGTCAGTGAGATTTAAACTGGAGGAGTTTGATCAAACTGGTCAGTGAAGATTTAAACTGGAGGAGTTTGATCAAACTGGTCAGTGAAGA
Source organism: Garcialebias charrua (assembly GCA_038048925.1). Classification (NCBI taxonomy): domain Eukaryota; kingdom Metazoa; phylum Chordata; class Actinopteri; order Cyprinodontiformes; family Rivulidae; genus Garcialebias; species Garcialebias charrua. Next base: position 1,668 of record JBBPBX010004609.1, read on the forward strand.
TTTAAACTGGAGGAGTTTGATCAAACTGGTCAGTGAAGATTTAAACTGGAGGAGTTTGATCAAACTGGTCAGTGAAGATTTAAACTGGAGGAGTTTGATCAAACTGGTCAGTGAAGATTTAAACTGGAGGAGTTTGATCAAACTGGTCAGTGAAGATTTAAACTGGAGGAGTTTGATCAAACTGGTCAGTGAAGATTTAAACTGGAGGAGTTTGATCAAACTGGTCAGTGAGATTTAAACTGGAGGAGTTTGATCAAACTGGTCAGTGAAGATTTAAACTGGAGGAGTTTGATCAAACTGGTCAGTGAGGATTTAAACTGGAGGAGTTTGATCAAACTGGTCAGTGAAGATTTAAACTGGAGGAGTTTGATCAAACTGGTCAGTGAAGATTTAAACTGGAGGAGTTTGATCAAACTGGTCAGTGAAGATTTAAACTGGAGGAGTTTGATCAAACTGGTCAGTGAAGATTTAAACTGGAGGAGTTTGATCAAACTGGTCAGTGATGATTTAAACTGGAGGAGTTTGATCAAACTGGTCAGTGAGATTTAAACTGGAGGAGTTTGATCAAACTGGTCAGTGAAGATTTAAACTGGAGGAGTTTGATCAAACTGGTCAGTGAAGATTTAAACTGGAGGAGTTTGATCAAACTGGTCAGTGAAGATTTAAACTGGAGGAGTTTGATCAAACTGGTCAGTGAAGATTTAAACTGGAGGAGTTTGATCAAACTGGTCAGTGAAGATTTAAACTGGAGGAGTTTGATCAAACTGGTCAGTGAAGATTTAAACTGGAGGAGTTTGATCAAACTGGTCAGTGAAGATTTAAACTGGAGGAGTTTGATCAAACTGGTCAGTGAGGATTTAAACTGGAGGAGTTTGATCAAACTGGTCAGTGAAGATTTAAACTGGAGGAGTTTGATCAAACTGGTCAGTGAAGATTTAAACTGGAGGAGTTTGATCAAACTGGTCAGTGAAGATTTAAACTGGAGGAGTTTGATCAAACTGGTCAGTGAGGATTTAAACTGGAGGAGTTTGATCAAACTGGTCAGTGAAGATTTAAACTGGAGGAGTTTGATCAAACTGGTCAGTGAAGATTTAAACTGGAGGAGTTTGATCAAACTGGTCAGTGAAGATTTAAACTGGAGGAGTTTGATCAAACTGGTCAGTGAAGATTTAAACTGGAGGAGTTTGATCAAACTGGTCAGTGAAGATTTAAACTGGAGGAGTTTGATCAAACTGGTCAGTGAGGATTTAAACTGGAGGAGTTTGATCAAACTGGTCAGTGAAGATTTAAACTGGAGGAGTTTGATCAAACTGGTCAGTGATGATTTAAACTGGAGGAGTTTGATCAAACTGGTCAGTGAAGATTTAAACTGGAGGAGTTTGATCAAACTGGTCAGTGAGGATTTAAACTGGAGGAGTTTGATCAAACTGGTCAGTGAAGATTTAAACTGGAGGAGTTTGATCAAACTGGTCAGTGAAGATTTAAACTGGAGGAGTTTGATCAAACTGGTCAGTGAAGATTTAAACTGGAGGAGTTTGATCAAACTGGTCAGTGAAGATTTAAACTGGAGGAGTTTGATCAAACTGGTCAGTGAAGATTTAAACTGGAGGAGTTTGATCAAACTGGTCAGTGAAGATTTAAACTGGAGGAGTTTGATCAAACTGGTCAGTGAGGATTTAAACTGGAGGAGTTTGATCAAACTGGTCAGTGAAGATTTAAACTGGAGGAGTTTGATCAAACTGGTCAGTGAAGATTTAAACTGGAGGAGTTTGATCAAACTGGTCAGTGAAGATTTAAACTGGAGGAGTTTGATCAAACTGGTCAGTGAAGATTTAAACTGGAGGAGTTTGATCAAACTGGTCAGTGAAGATTTAAACTGGAGGAGTTTGATCAAACTGGTCAGTGAAGATTTAAACTGGAGGAGTTTGATCAAACTGGTCAGTGAAGATTTAAACTGGAGGAGTTTGATCAAACTGGTCAGTGAAGATTTAAACTGGAGGAGTTTGATCAAACTGGTCAGTGAAGATTTAAACTGGAGGAGTTTGATCAAACTGGTCAGTGAAGATTTAAACTGGAGGAGTTTGATCAAACTGGTCAGTGAAGATTTAAACTGGAGGAGTTTGATCAAACTGGTCAGTGAAGATTTAAACTGGAGGAGTTTGATCAAACTGGTCAGTGAAGATTTAAACTGGAGGAGTTTGATCAAACTGGTCAGTGAAGATTTAAACTGGAGGAGTTTGATCAAACTGGTCAGTGAAGATTTAAACTGGAGGAGTTTGATCAAACTGGTCAGTGAGGATTTAAACTGGAGGAGTTTGATCAAACTGGTCAGTGATGATTTAAACTGGAGGAGTTTGATCAAACTGGTCAGTGAAGATTTAAACTGGAGGAGTTTGATCAAACTGGTCAGTGAAGATTTAAACTGGAGGAGTTTGATCAAACTGGTCAGTGAAGATTTAAACTGGAGGAGTTTGATCAAACTGGTCAGTGAAGATTTAAACTGGAGGAGTTTGATCAAACTGGTCAGTGAAGATTTAAACTGGAGGAGTTTGATCAAACTGGTCAGTGAAGATTTAAACTGGAGGAGTTTGATCAAACTGGTCAGTGAAGATTTAAACTGGAGGAGTTTGATCAAACTGGTCAGTGAAGATTTAAACTGGAGGAGTTTGATCAAACTGGTCAGTGAGATTTAAACTGGAGGAGTTTGATCAAACTGGTCAGTGAAGATTTAAACTGGAGGAGTTTGATCAAACTGGTCAGTGAAGATTTAAACTGGAGGAGTTTGATCAAACTGGTCAGTGAAGATTTAAACTGGAGGAGTTTGATCAAACTGGTCAGTGAAGATTTAAACTGGAGGAGTTTGATCAAACTGGTCAGTGAAGATTTAAACTGGAGGAGTTTGATCAAACTGGTCAGTGAAGATTTAAACTGGAGGAGTTTGATCAAACTGGTCAGTGAAGATTTAAACTGGAGGAGTTTGATCAAACTGGTCAGTGAGGATTTAAACTGGAGGAGTTTGATCAAACTGGTCAGTGAAGATTTAAACTGGAGGAGTTTGATCAAACTGGTCAGTGAGGATTTAAACTGGAGGAGTTTGATCAAACTGGTCAGTGAAGATTTAAACTGGAGGAGTTTGATCAAACTGGTCAGTGAAGATTTAAACTGGAGGAGTTTGATCAAACTGGTCAGTGAAGATTTAAACTGGAGGAGTTTGATCAAACTGGTCAGTGAGGATTTAAACTGGAGGAGTTTGATCAAACTGGTCAGTGAAGATTTAAACTGGAGGAGTTTGATCAAACTGGTCAGTGAAGATTTAAACTGGAGGAGTTTGATCAAACTGGTCAGTGAAGATTTAAACTGGAGGAGTTTGATCAAACTGGTCAGTGAAGATTTAAACTGGAGGAGTTTGATCAAACTGGTCAGTGAAGATTTAAACTGGAGGAGTTTGATCAAACTGGTCAGTGAAGATTTAAACTGGAGGAGTTTGATCAAACTGGTCAGTGATGATTTAAACTGGAGGAGTTTGATCAAACTGGTCAGTGAAGATTTAAACTGGAGGAGTTTGATCAAACTGGTCAGTGAAGATTTAAACTGGAGGAGTTTGATCAAACTGGTCAGTGAAGATTTAAACTGGAGGAGTTTGATCAAACTGGTCAGTGAGGATTTAAACTGGAGGAGTTTGATCAAACTGGTCAGTGAAGATTTAAACTGGAGGAGTTTGATCAAACTGGTCAGTGAAGATTTAAACTGGAGGAGTTTGATCAAACTGGTCAGTGAAGATTTAAACTGGAGGAGTTTGATCAAACTGGTCAGTGAGATTTAAACTGGAGGAGTTTGATCAAACTGGTCAGTGAAGATTTAAACTGGAGGAGTTTGATCAAACTGGTCAGTGAAGATTTAAACTGGAGGAGTTTGATCAAACTGGTCAGTGAAGATTTAAACTGGAGGAGTTTGATCAAACTGGTCAGTGAAGATTTAAACTGGAGGAGTTTGATCAAACTGGTCAGTGAAGATTTAAACTGGAGGAGTTTGATCAAACTGGTCAGTGAGGATTTAAACTGGAGGAGTTTGATCAAACTGGTCAGTGAAGATTTAAACTGGAGGAGTTTGATCAAACTGGTCAGTGAAGATTTAAACTGGAGGAGTTTGATCAAACTGGTCAGTGAAGATTTAAACTGGAGGAGTTTGATCAAACTGGTCAGTGAAGATTTAAACTGGAGGAGTTTGATCAAACTGGTCAGTGAAGATTTAAACTGGAGGAGTTTGATCAAACTGGTCAGTGAAGATTTAAACTGGAGGAGTTTGATCAAACTGGTCAGTGAAGATTTAAACTGGAGGAGTTTGATCAAACTGGTCAGTGAAGATTTAAACTGGAGGAGTTTGATCAAACTGGTCAGTGAAGATTTAAACTGGAGGAGTTTGATCAAACTGGTCAGTGAAGATTTAAACTGGAGGAGTTTGATCAAACTGGTCAGTGAGGATTTAAACTGGAGGAGTTTGATCAAACTGGTCAGTGAAGATTTAAACTGGAGGAGTTTGATCAAACTGGTCAGTGAAGATTTAAACTGGAGGAGTTTGATCAAACTGGTCAGTGAGGATTTAAACTGGAGGAGTTTGATCAAACTGGTCAGTGAAGATTTAAACTGGAGGAGTTTGATCAAACTGGTCAGTGAAGATTTAAACTGGAGGAGTTTGATCAAACTGGTCAGTGAAGATTTAAACTGGAGGAGTTTGATCAAACTGGTCAGTGAAGATTTAAACTGGAGGAGTTTGATCAAACTGGTCAGTGAAGATTTAAACTGGAGGAGTTTGATCAAACTGGTCAGTGAAGATTTAAACTGGAGGAGTTTGATCAAACTGGTCAGTGAAGATTTAAACTGGAGGAGTTTGATCAAACTGGTCAGTGAAGATTTAAACTGGAGGAGTTTGATCAAACTGGTCAGTGATGATTTAAACTGGAGGAGTTTGATCAAACTGGTCAGTGAAGATTTAAACTGGAGGAGTTTGATCAAACTGGTCAGTGAAGATTTAAACTGGAGGAGTTTGATCAAACTGGTCAGTGAAGATTTAAACTGGAGGAGTTTGATCAAACTGGTCAGTGAAGATTTAAACTGGAGGAGTTTGATCAAACTGGTCAGTGAAGATTTAAACTGGAGGAGTTTGATCAAACTGGTCAGTGAAGATTTAAACTGGAGGAGTTTGATCAAACTGGTCAGTGAAGATTTAAACTGGAGGAGTTTGATCAAACTGGTCAGTGAAGATTTAAACTGGAGGAGTTTGATCAAACTGGTCAGTGAAGATTTAAACTGGAGGAGTTTGATCAAACTGGTCAGTGAAGATTTAAACTGGAGGAGTTTGATCAAACTGGTCAGTGAAGATTTAAACTGGAGGAGTTTGATCAAACTGGTCAGTGAAGATTTAAACTGGAGGAGTTTGATCAAACTGGTCAGTGAAGATTTAAACTGGAGGAGTTTGATCAAACTGGTCAGTGAAGATTTAAACTGGAGGAGTTTGATCAAACTGGTCAGTGAAGATTTAAACTGGAGGAGTTTGATCAAACTGGTCAGTGAAGATTTAAACTGGAGGAGTTTGATCAAACTGGTCAGTGAAGATTTAAACTGGAGGAGTTTGATCAAACTGGTCAGTGAAGATTTAAACTGGAGGAGTTTGATCAAACTGGTCAGTGAAGATTTAAACTGGAGGAGTTTGATCAAACTGGTCAGTGAAGATTTAAACTGGAGGAGTTTGATCAAACTGGTCAGTGAAGATTTAAACTGGAGGAGTTTGATCAAACTGGTCAGTGAAGATTTAAACTGGAGGAGTTTGATCAAACTGGTCAGTGAAGATTTAAACTGGAGGAGTTTGATCAAACTGGTCAGTGAAGATTTAAACTGGAGGAGTTTGATCAAACTGGTCAGTGAAGATTTAAACTGGAGGAGTTTGATCAAACTGGTCAGTGAAGATTTAAACTGGAGGAGTTTGATCAAACTGGTCAGTGAAGATTTAAACTGGAGGAGTTTGATCAAACTGGTCAGTGAAGATTTAAACTGGAGGAGTTTGATCAAACTGGTCAGTGAAGATTTAAACTGGAGGAGTTTGATCAAACTGGTCAGTGAAGATTTAAACTGGAGGAGTTTGATCAAACTGGTCAGTGAAGATTTAAACTGGAGGAGTTTGATCAAACTGGTCAGTGAAGATTTAAACTGGAGGAGTTTGATCAAACTGGTCAGTGAAGATTTAAACTGGAGGAGTTTGATCAAACTGGTCAGTGAAGATTTAAACTGGAGGAGTTTGATCAAACTGGTCAGTGAAGATTTAAACTGGAGGAGTTTGATCAAACTGGTCAGTGAAGATTTAAACTGGAGGAGTTTGATCAAACTGGTCAGTGAAGATTTAAACTGGAGGAGTTTGATCAAACTGGTCAGTGAAGATTTAAACTGGAGGAGTTTGATCAAACTGGTCAGTGAAGATTTAAACTGGAGGAGTTTGATCAAACTGGTCAGTGAAGATTTAAACTGGAGGAGTTTGATCAAACTGGTCAGTGAAGATTTAAACTGGAGGAGTTTGATCAAACTGGTCAGTGAAGATTTAAACTGGAGGAGTTTGATCAAACTGGTCAGTGAAGATTTAAACTGGAGGAGTTTGATCAAACTGGTCAGTGATGATTTAAACTGGAGGAGTTTGATCAAACTGGTCAGTGAAGATTTAAACTGGAGGAGTTTGATCAAACTGGTCAGTGAAGATTTAAACTGGAGGAGTTTGATCAAACTGGTCAGTGAAGATTTAAACTGGAGGAGTTTGATCAAACTGGTCAGTGAAGATTTAAACTGGAGGAGTTTGATCAAACTGGTCAGTGAAGATTTAAACTGGAGGAGTTTGATCAAACTGGTCAGTGAAGATTTAAACTGGAGGAGTTTGATCAAACTGGTCAGTGAAGATTTAAACTGGAGGAGTTTGATCAAACTGGTCAGTGAAGATTTAAACTGGAGGAGTTTGATCAAACTGGTCAGTGAAGATTTAAACTGGAGGAGTTTGATCAAACTGGTCAGTGAAGATTTAAACTGGAGGAGTTTGATCAAACTGGTCAGTGAAGATTTAAACTGGAGGAGTTTGATCAAACTGGTCAGTGAAGATTTAAACTGGAGGAGTTTGATCAAACTGGTCAGTGAAGATTTAAACTGGAGGAGTTTGATCAAACTGGTCAGTGAAGATTTAAACTGGAGGAGTTTGATCAAACTGGTCAGTGAAGATTTAAACTGGAGGAGTTTGATCAAACTGGTCAGTGAAGATTTAAACTGGAGGAGTTTGATCAAACTGGTCAGTGAGGATTTAAACTGGAGGAGTTTGATCAAACTGGTCAGTGAAGATTTAAACTGGAGGAGTTTGATCAAACTGGTCAGTGAAGATTTAAACTGGAGGAGTTTGATCAAACTGGTCAGTGAAGATTTAAACTGGAGGAGTTTGATCAAACTGGTCAGTGAAGATTTAAACTGGAGGAGTTTGATCAAACTGGTCAGTGAAGATTTAAACTGGAGGAGTTTGATCAAACTGGTCAGTGAGATTTAAACTGGAGGAGTTTGATCAAACTGGTCAGTGAAGATTTAAACTGGAGGAGTTTGATCAAACTGGTCAGTGAAGATTTAAACTGGAGGAGTTTGATCAAACTGGTCAGTGAAGATTTAAACTGGAGGAGTTTGATCAAACTGGTCAGTGAAGATTTAAACTGGAGGAGTTTGATCAAACTGGTCAGTGAAGATTTAAACTGGAGGAGTTTGATCAAACTGGTCAGTGAAGATTTAAACTGGAGGAGTTTGATCAAACTGGTCAGTGAAGATTTAAACTGGAGGAGTTTGATCAAACTGGTCAGTGAAGATTTAAACTGGAGGAGTTTGATCAAACTGGTCAGTGAAGATTTAAACTGGAGGAGTTTGATCAAACTGGTCAGTGAAGATTTAAACTGGAGGAGTTTGATCAAACTGGTCAGTGAAGATTTAAACTGGAGGAGTTTGATCAAACTGGTCAGTGAAGATTTAAACTGGAGGAGTTTGATCAAACTGGTCAGTGAAGATTTAAACTGGAGGAGTTTGATCAAACTGGTCAGTGAAGATTTAAACTGGAGGAGTTTGATCAAACTGGTCAGTGAAGATTTAAACTGGAGGAGTTTGATCAAACTGGTCAGTGAAGATTTAAACTGGAGGAGTTTGATCAAACTGGTCAGTGATGATTTAAACTGGAGGAGTTTGATCAAACTGGTCAGTGATGATTTAAACTGGAGGAGTTTGATCAAACTGGTCAGTGAAGATTTAAACTGGAGGAGTTTGATCAAACTGGTCAGTGAGGATTTAAACTGGAGGAGTTTGATCAAACTGGTCAGTGAAGATTTAAACTGGAGGAGTTTGATCAAACTGGTCAGTGATGATTTAAACTGGAGGAGTTTGATCAAACTGGTCAGTGAAGATTTAAACTGGAGGAGTTTGATCAAACTGGTCAGTGAAGATTTAAACTGGAGGAGTTTGATCAAACTGGTCAGTGAAGATTTAAACTGGAGGAGTTTGATCAAACTGGTCAGTGAAGATTTAAACTGGAGGAGTTTGATCAAACTGGTCAGTGAAGATTTAAACTGGAGGAGTTTGATCAAACTGGTCAGTGAAGATTTAAACTGGAGGAGTTTGATCAAACTGGTCAGTGAAGATTTAAACTGGAGGAGTTTGATCAAACTGGTCAGTGAAGATTTAAACTGGAGGAGTTTGATCAAACTGGTCAGTGAAGATTTAAACTGGAGGAGTTTGATCAAACTGGTCAGTGAAGATTTAAACTGGAGGAGTTTGATCAAACTGGTCAGTGATGATTTAAACTGGAGGAGTTTGATCAAACTGGTCAGTGAGGATTTAAACTGGAGGAGTTTGATCAAACTGGTCAGTGAAGATTTAAACTGGAGGAGTTTGATCAAACTGGTCAGTGAAGATTTAAACTGGAGGAGTTTGATCAAACTGGTCAGTGAAGATTTAAACTGGAGGAGTTTGATCAAACTGGTCAGTGAAGATTTAAACTGGAGGAGTTTGATCAAACTGGTCAGTGAAGATTTAAACTGGAGGAGTTTGATCAAACTGGTCAGTGAAGATTTAAACTGGAGGAGTTTGATCAAACTGGTCAGTGAAGATTTAAACTGGAGGAGTTTGATCAAACTGGTCAGTGAAGATTTAAACTGGAGGAGTTTGATCAAACTGGTCAGTGAAGATTTAAACTGGAGGAGTTTGATCAAACTGGTCAGTGAAGATTTAAACTGGAGGAGTTTGATCAAACTGGTCAGTGAAGATTTAAACTGGAGGAGTTTGATCAAACTGGTCAGTGAGGATTTAAACTGGAGGAGTTTGATCAAACTGGTCAGTGAAGATTTAAACTGGAGGAGTTTGATCAAACTGGTCAGTGAAGATTTAAACTGGAGGAGTTTGATCAAACTGGTCAGTGAAGATTTAAACTGGAGGAGTTTGATCAAACTGGTCAGTGAAGATTTAAACTGGAGGAGTTTGATCAAACTGGTCAGTGAAGATTTAAACTGGAGGAGTTTGATCAAACTGGTCAGTGAAGATTTAAACTGGAGGAGTTTGATCAAACTGGTCAGTGAGATTTAAACTGGAGGAGTTTGATCAAACTGGTCAGTGAAGATTTAAACTGGAGGAGTTTGATCAAACTGGTCAGTGAAGATTTAAACTGGAGGAGTTTGATCAAACTGGTCAGTGAAGATTTAAACTGGAGGAGTTTGATCAAACTGGTCAGTGAAGATTTAAACTGGAGGAGTTTGATCAAACTGGTCAGTGAAGATTTAAACTGGAGGAGTTTGATCAAACTGGTCAGTGAAGATTTAAACTGGAGGAGTTTGATCAAACTGGTCAGTGAAGATTTAAACTGGAGGAGTTTGATCAAACTGGTCAGTGAAGATTTAAACTGGAGGAGTTTGATCAAACTGGTCAGTGAAGATTTAAACTGGAGGAGTTTGATCAAACTGGTCAGTGAAGATTTAAACTGGAGGAGTTTGATCAAACTGGTCAGTGAAGATTTAAACTGGAGGAGTTTGATCAAACTGGTCAGTGAAGATTTAAACTGGAGGAGTTTGATCAAACTGGTCAGTGAAGATTTAAACTGGAGGAGTTTGATCAAACTGGTCAGTGAAGATTTAAACTGGAGGAGTTTGATCAAACTGGTCAGTGAAGATTTAAACTGGAGGAGTTTGATCAAACTGGTCAGTGAAGATTTAAACTGGAGGAGTTTGATCAAACTGGTCAGTGAAGATTTAAACTGGAGGAGTTTGATCAAACTGGTCAGTGAAGATTTAAACTGGAGGAGTTTGATCAAACTGGTCAGTGAAGATTTAAACTGGAGGAGTTTGATCAAACTGGTCAGTGAAGATTTAAACTGGAGGAGTTTGATCAAACTGGTCAGTGAGGATTTAAACTGGAGGAGTTTGATCAAACTGGTCAGTGAAGATTTAAACTGGAGGAGTTTGATCAAACTGGTCAGTGAAGATTTAAACTGGAGGAGTTTGATCAAACTGGTCAGTGAAGATTTAAACTGGAGGAGTTTGATCAAACTGGTCAGTGAAGATTTAAACTGGAGGAGTTTGATCAAACTGGTCAGTGAAGATTTAAACTGGAGGAGTTTGATCAAACTGGTCAGTGAAGATTTAAACTGGAGGAGTTTGATCAAACTGGTCAGTGAAGATTTAAACTGGAGGAGTTTGATCAAACTGGTCAGTGAAGATTTAAACTGGAGGAGTTTGATCAAACTGGTCAGTGAAGATTTAAACTGGAGGAGTTTGATCAAACTGGTCAGTGAAGATTTAAACTGGAGGAGTTTGATCAAACTGGTCAGTGAGGATTTAAACTGGAGGAGTTTGATCAAACTGGTCAGTGAAGATTTAAACTGGAGGAGTTTGATCAAACTGGTCAGTGAAGATTTAAACTGGAGGAGTTTGATCAAACTGGTCAGTGAAGATTTAAACTGGAGGAGTTTGATCAAACTGGTCAGTGAGATTTAAACTGGAGGAGTTTGATCAAACTGGTCAGTGAAGATTTAAACTGGAGGAGTTTGATCAAACTGGTCAGTGAAGATTTAAACTGGAGGAGTTTGATCAAACTGGTCAGTGAAGATTTAAACTGGAGGAGTTTGATCAAACTGGTCAGTGAAGATTTAAACTGGAGGAGTTTGATCAAACTGGTCAGTGAAGATTTAAACTGGAGGAGTTTGATCAAACTGGTCAGTGAAGATTTAAACTGGAGGAGTTTGATCAAACTGGTCAGTGATGATTTAAACTGGAGGAGTTTGATCAAACTGGTCAGTGAAGATTTAAACTGGAGGAGTTTGATCAAACTGGTCAGTGAAGATTTAAACTGGAGGAGTTTGATCAAACTGGTCAGTGAAGATTTAAACTGGAGGAGTTTGATCAAACTGGTCAGTGAAGATTTAAACTGGAGGAGTTTGATCAAACTGGTCAGTGAAGATTTAAACTGGAGGAGTTTGATCAAACTGGTCAGTGAAGATTTAAACTGGAGGAGTTTGATCAAACTGGTCAGTGAAGATTTAAACTGGAGGAGTTTGATCAAACTGGTCAGTGAAGATTTAAACTGGAGGAGTTTGATCAAACTGGTCAGTGAAGATTTAAACTGGAGGAGTTTGATCAAACTGGTCAGTGAAGATTTAAACTGGAGGAGTTTGATCAAACTGGTCAGTGAAGATTTAAACTGGAGGAGTTTGATCAAACTGGTCAGTGAAGATTTAAACTGGAGGAGTTTGATCAAACTGGTCAGTGAAGATTTAAACTGGAGGAGTTTGATCAAACTGGTCAGTGAAGATTTAAACTGGAGGAGTTTGATCAAACTGGTCAGTGAAGATTTAAACTGGAGGAGTTTGATCAAACTGGTCAGTGAAGATTTAAACTGGAGGAGTTTGATCAAACTGGTCAGTGAAGATTTAAACTGGAGGAGTTTGATCAAACTGGTCAGTGAAGATTTAAACTGGAGGAGTTTGATCAAACTGGTCAGTGAAGATTTAAACTGGAGGAGTTTGATCAAACTGGTCAGTGAAGATTTAAACTGGAGGAGTTTGATCAAACTGGTCAGTGAAGATTTAAACTGGAGGAGTTTGATCAAACTGGTCAGTGAAGATTTAAACTGGAGGAGTTTGATCAAACTGGTCAGTGAAGATTTAAACTGGAGGAGTTTGATCAAACTGGTCAGTGAAGATTTAAACTGGAGGAGTTTGATCAAACTGGTCAGTGAAGATTTAAACTGGAGGAGTTTGATCAAACTGGTCAGTGAAGATTTAAACTGGAGGAGTTTGATCAAACTGGTCAGTGAAGATTTAAACTGGAGGAGTTTGATCAAACTGGTCAGTGAAGATTTAAACTGGAGGAGTTTGATCAAACTGGTCAGTGAAGATTTAAACTGGAGGAGTTTGATCAAACTGGTCAGTGAAGATTTAAACTGGAGGAGTTTGATCAAACTGGTCAGTGAAGATTTAAACTGGAGGAGTTTGATCAAACTGGTCAGTGAAGATTTAAACTGGAGGAGTTTGATCAAACTGGTCAGTGAAGATTTAAACTGGAGGAGTTTGATCAAACTGGTCAGTGAAGATTTAAACTGGAGGAGTTTGATCAAACTGGTCAGTGAAGATTTAAACTGGAGGAGTTTGATCAAACTGGTCAGTGAAGATTTAAACTGGAGGAGTTTGATCAAACTGGTCAGTGAAGATTTAAACTGGAGGAGTTTGATCAAACTGGTCAGTGAAGATTTAAACTGGAGGAGTTTGATCAAACTGGTCAGTGAAGATTTAAACTGGAGGAGTTTGATCAAACTGGTCAGTGAAGATTTAAACTGGAGGAGTTTGATCAAACTGGTCAGTGAAGATTTAAACTGGATGAGTTTGATCAAACTGGTCAGTGAAGATTTAAACTGGAGGAGTTTGATCAAACTGGTCAGTGAAGATTTAAACTGGAGGAGTTTGATCAAACTGGTCAGTGAAGATTTAAACTGGAGGAGTTTGATCAAACTGGTCAGTGAAGATTTAAACTGGAGGAGTTTGATCAAACTGGTCAGTGAAGATTTAAACTGGAGGAGTTTGATCAAACTGGTCAGTGAAGATTTAAACTGGAGGAGTTTGATCAAACTGGTCAGTGAAGATTTAAACTGGAGGAGTTTGATCAAACTGGTCAGTGAAGATTTAAACTGGAGGAGTTTGATCAAACTGGTCAGTGAAGATTTAAACTGGAGGAGTTTGATCAAACTGGTCAGTGAAGATTTAAACTGGAGGAGTTTGATCAAACTGGTCAGTGAAGATTTAAACTGGAGGAGTTTGATCAAACTGGTCAGTGAAGATTTAAACTGGAGGAGTTTGATCAAACTGGTCAGTGAAGATTTAAACTGGAGGAGTTTGATCAAACTGGTCAGTGAAGATTTAAACTGGAGGAGTTTGATCAAACTGGTCAGTGAAGATTTAAACTGGAGGAGTTTGATCAAACTGGTCAGTGAAGATTTAAACTGGAGGAGTTTGATCAAACTGGTCAGTGAAGATTTAAACTGGAGGAGTTTGATCAAACTGGTCAGTGAAGATTTAAACTGGAGGAGTTTGATCAAACTGGTCAGTGAAGATTTAAACTGGAGGAGTTTGATCAAACTGGTCAGTGAAGATTTAAACTGGAGGAGTTTGATCAAACTGGTCAGTGAAGATTTAAACTGGAGGAGTTTGATCAAACTGGTCAGTGAAGATTTAAACTGGAGGAGTTTGATCAAACTGGTCAGTGAAGATTTAAACTGGAGGAGTTTGATCAAACTGGTCAGTGAAGATTTAAACTGGAGGAGTTTGATCAAACTGGTCAGTGAAGATTTAAACTGGAGGAGTTTGATCAAACTGGTCAGTGAAGATTTAAACTGGAGGAGTTTGATCAAACTGGTCAGTGAAGATTTAAACTGGAGGAGTTTGATCAAACTGGTCAGTGAAGATTTAAACTGGAGGAGTTTGATCAAACTGGTCAGTGATGATTTAAACTGGAGGAGTTTGATCAAACTGGTCAGTGAAGATTTAAACTGGAGGAGTTTGATCAAACTGGTCAGTGAAGATTTAAACTGGAGGAGTTTGATCAAACTGGTCAGTGAAGATTTAAACTGGAGGAGTTTGATCAAACTGGTCAGTGAAGATTTAAACTGGAGGAGTTTGATCAAACTGGTCAGTGAAGATTTAAACTGGAGGAGTTTGATCAAACTGGTCAGTGAAGATTTAAACTGGAGGAGTTTGATCAAACTGGTCAGTGAAGATTTAAACTGGAGGAGTTTGATCAAACTGGTCAGTGAAGATTTAAACTGGAGGAGTTTGATCAAACTGGTCAGTGAAGATTTAAACTGGAGGAGTTTGATCAAACTGGTCAGTGAAGATTGAGGAGTTTGATCAAACTGGTCAGATTGTTCGACTGAGAGATGGTGTGGTATCATCGGTTCACCTTCAAAGAGTAGGTGCTTCATTATAAGTTCATTAACGTTCATAAATTTACATATTGTCAGTCACAAGGTGAGATACCTCCATGTGTTTATATGTACAGGTTATAAACTGTAAAGTTTAAATTTAGTTTAAAGTTTGTTTAAATTCATTATGTGTTTTCATTTCAGCTTGAAAACTGCAGAACTACAGGAACCTGAACAAAAGATGGAGCTGGTCTGTCTCTCAGGAACGTGCACGTCACACCCACAACCACGGCCTAATTATGTGAGTATTTCTATTTTAATCTCTTTTTTTCATTTACCCTTTATTTATACAGGTAGTCTCATTTTATTTACACAGTAGTCTTATTTCATTTATACGGTAGTCTCATTTTATTTATACAGCAGTCTCATTTTATTTACACAGTAGTCTGTCTCATTTTATTCACAGTAGTCTTATTTCATTTATACGGTAGTCTCATTTTATTTATACAGTAGTCTCATTTTATTTATACAGTAGTCTCATTTTATTTATACAGTAGTCTCATTTTATTTATACAGTAGTCTCATTTTATTTATACAGTAGTCTGTCTCATTTTATTAGTCTTATTTCATTTATACGGTAGTCTCATTTTATTTATACAGTAGTCTCATTTTATTTACACAGTAGTCTCATTTTATTTATACAGTAGTCTCATTTTATTTATACAGTAGTCTGTCTCATTTTATTTATACAGTAGTCTCATTTTATTTACACAGTAGTCTCATTTTATTTATACAGTAGTCTCATTTTATTTATACAGTAGTTTCATTTTATTTATACAGTAGTCTGTCTCATTTTATTTATACAGTAGTCTCATTTTATTTATACAGTAGTCTCATTTTATTTATACAGTAGTCTCATTTTATTTATACAGTAGTCTCATTTTATTTATACAAGTAGTCTCATTTTATTTAAACAGTAGTCTCATTTTATTTGTATAGGTAGTCTCATTTAGTCATGAGAACTCATTTTCAAGAGAGACCTGTTTAGGAGCAGATGGTGGGGGTTAAGGGCCTTGCTCAGGGGCCCAGAGGGGGTGAATGAGGGTGGAGGCAGCTGTGGGTGTTTCACCTTTTCCACCCACATTTTGATGTTGTCGGCACCAGGAGTTGAACCAGTGATCTTCTCATATTGGTCATGGCCATATTAAAATCTCAATTGTTTCCTTCCAGATGTGTTAAAGAGCTGCTTGTCCCCCTGATGTTTGCAGGTGACTGAGTTCAGTGGATGAAAAGTCTGGCATGAACAAGATGATGCTGGAGATGATCATTTGATGAGAGCTACCACCTTCTAACTGTGAAGACCAACGGCAGCTCAGTGATTCCCTCCAGACACAGTGAAGGTGCTGAGAGCTGCAGAGAGGCTGATTCATGGAGCTTCAACCTCCAAAGATGTCGACCGTCACACACATCGTCCGTGAAGAGAGTGGAACAGAGCAGGCAGCACAAGATAATAAGACAGTGATAACAACAACAACAATAGATTTTCACAAATGATTCATACAATTTAAGTTTTTTTGTTTGTTTGTTTTACAATTTAAAAAAATTGTTATGCACTGTTGTCATCACTGTTTGTTAAAATCCAGGTGATCTCTCTTGTAAATGAGTCCTCGTGGCTCAATGGGACTAACCTGTATTATTATTAAACCTTTGCTTGACCAGATAAAACCCCATTGCGATCAAGACCTGTTTCACAAGGGGATCTAGAACAGGCAGCAGCACGCATCATAAAAAAACAATGACAGTTTAACATCTAAAACACAGGCACTGTTGACAAGCTGTCGTTTTTTTTAAAGTTTGCAAAAAGCATTCAAAGTCACAAGTTCTGTAAGTTTTAATTCAGCATGCAAGGCATTCCAAGCTGAGGGGCAGCAAAGGCTTTCTTGTTCTTTTCTCTATCAATAAAGGTTGA
>JBBPBX010004609.1:18266-75840 GCA_038048925.1 Garcialebias charrua
TATATATACTGTATATTTATATATATATATACTGTATATATATACTGTGTATATATGTATATATAATATATATATATATATATGTCTGTATACGTATATGTCTGTATGTCTGTATATATGTGTGTGTGTATCTGTCACTGATTCAGTGACTGTGTGTTTTGATTTGATTTATTTATTCATTTTATAAAAACACACAACAATAATACATACAGTAGAAGAAAATAAAAACCCGACAAATAAAATGAAAGGCGGCAGAAGAAGAAAAAAATCTTATTTTTTCTGCCCCTTATACTCCAATAAACAATTCATATAACCAACTCTTTTGATTTTCATAACTTAGTTTCAACCTACAATAAACTCTTCATACAACCAACTCACTTGATTTCCAAGAAAAGAACAACTAAATTTATAATTTTTAATTTTATATTATATATTTTATATATTTTTTATACCTTCCGCATCACATACAACAGTGAAATTCAAATATATTCAAATGTATAATTTTAACCGATTAAGCTTAAGTAGTTCACACTATTGTCAATTTTCGGTATTTTAGCGGCCAGGTCTGTTCCAACATCCATAAAGTATTTATTAAAGCCATTAACAATTTCATTTTTGTCATTAGTTTCATTATCATTTATGAGAAAATTTTGTAAACTACTTGTTTTTACAACTTGTTTTTTCACGACGCTACTCACAACCTTCCAAGTTTTGCTAACTTGTCATAATAATATTTTATTAGGGTTACCCTACCAAGAATATTTAAATACACTGAACCATGTGTTCAGCATTAATGGCTGTCTAACATTTACAGAGGGAAAAAAATCGTGAGGAGGATGAGTTTAGTATTCAGCGAGTTATGACATGCAGATACTTCATTGTTCCTGTCAAACAGGTTACACTGGCTGTGTATGGTGTAGAGCAGGAGCTCTGTTCAAGATGGCAGAACTACGGCTCGTCAGCGCCTTTTGTTTGCGTGTTTTTGAGTTTGCATCATACATGCGTTTCCACCCGTCGGCCACCATAGAGATTTTTATGTGATATCATATAGATATCTCATAGATATGTATGTGCAGCAGTGCATAGAGGAGAGGAACTGAAGCTAAAATATCGATCCCGTTTATATCGATATTGGGATCGATCCGCCCCACAGAAAGTGAAACTTAACTTTGAGTCAGCGCCATTTTAGACGGAGGGAACACACGGAGACATTAGAGACTAAACTGGGTGAGTTTAAACTTTATTTCAGGAGATTTTCTGACGTGGAGAGGCTTTGTGGTGTGTGTGTGTTCTGTCAAATGGAGTCAAACTAAAACCAAAGAGATGTTTTATTCAAACAGGAAGTCAGTCCCAGCAGTTCTTCGTCTGATTTGATCCTCAAATGGTGTCTCTGTTGACTTGATTGATTCCTGTAAATATTTGAGTATCTTGGTCGACTCGCATCTCTTAAGCTTCACATGGAAAGCCAGTTGTTGTTTTGTTTTTTTAAAGTTGTTTATTACTAAACGGCTGGTACAGGAAATAGCGCCACTAGCGCCCCCTTCATTTCCGGAGTGCAATAGCACCACTTCCGGGACTGACAGTGAGCGGTCCGTCCCCGCCCCTTTCTGCATGCTTTTTTTAAATTTTATTTTTTTAAATTAAAACAAACAGAACTACAGAACACTACATAAACAAATATATACAGACTCTCGTGAAGAATATCATAACTACAATCTACAAGCTAGGGGGCGGTTTACAAAATGATGAAATTTGAGAAATATATAGGCTATATCAAAATACAATAAATGACAAAGTACACAAAGGAGCAGGACTATATTAGAGACTTAAAACAGCAAGTTTTTAGATAACTGTTGTGAGATGGTTCTAGCAGTTTTCCAGTTTTTCAATCTACTTAATGAAGAATAGTAGGACTTGAATTTGTTCATGAAACATGGGAAGGAGGGCTCATTATCCCTCCACTTACTACAATGAATGTGGTACTTTGCCATAAGGACGACTATATTTATGGTGTCAGAGTAAACTGAGCTTAAGCTGTCTACATAGAATAAAATGGCATCAATATCAAAAGAGGGAATGTTATGTTTTAGATTAATCCAGTTTGTGATGTCAGTCCAGAAACTTTGAGAATATTGACATGAAAAAAACAAATGCTCAAGGGATTCATCTTCAGATTTACAAAAGGTACACATATCAACCTCTTCTGTGCAGAAACATGGCCACGGGATAAATCTTGTTTATTATTTTAAAATGGTTTTCTTTCACTTTAGGAGATACTGGCCATTTGACAAATTTACAATGAGCAGAAGTCATGGTCCCATGATTTATATTGGGAGGATTCTTGAATGAATTTATGTTATAATCATAATAAATTGTTTGTCTCATACATTCATTGATAATCTTGTTATTGCATTTGAAGTCAACTAAGCTACACTCATTTACTTTTAGCGTGGGCAACGAAACGGTCACTTTTGAATAAATAATGATATTTTTAATTAACTGAATCAGGGCTAAAGGGATTGCTTTACATACCTTCATAAAATCTTTATGACAGCAGTTAAGGTTATATTTTCCAACAAAAGATGAGAAATTTAAAAGATCTCCATTAGAGTCTAGGACATCTGTTACAAAAATTATGCCTCTTTCATACCATTCTTTCCTAAATATTGACTTTTTACCTGCTGTGATTGCCCTATTATTCCACAGAGTTGATCCATGAGGTGAGAAATTATGTTGAAATATCATTTTCCAGAACTGAAGAACTTGTTTGTGGAAGTTTGATAACTTACGGTAACTGGAACCTTAGTTACTTCAAAGTCACATTTTGCAAAGAATTCAATTCCTTCCAGCTGTTAAGACGAGGAGCTGGGTTCAGGCCCCCGGAGACTTCCTCTTGGGACCCAGGACCCTCCTCCAGCTCCATCGTCCCCCTCCCCTTGGTCAGATCTCCCTCAGAAGTGGCAACTCATACTAAATAAATCAAGGAAACGTGAATTAAGTTTCATTATAATCCCATCTCTGAGCAGATCAACAACCCCAGGGCCAGTCTACATAAATATCTAACACTGTGGGTGGTAGATTTATATTTTCCACTTTAGTTGAATAACTCCACTTTAGGGTATTGAGGTGTTGGTTTAAATTTTTTTGTTACAACAGAAATGCTACTGAGAATTTTGTTTTTGTTTATGCCATTTTATTTGTTATCTGCATATTTTGCACACTCAAATATGTTTATAGTTGGTCTCTGTTGTTGCACAGTTTGGCCACCAGAGGGCAGCGCTTACAATGTACAGTATTACTGTTTTCCCAAGACTGGATATAAAATGCATGCAACTTTTTTTTCTCTTTTGGTTGTCATTTTATGCTATTTTGTAAATAAATATGTATGCCTCTTTTATGATTGTCTATTGTTGTCGTTGTTATCCACTGTTGTTGTCATCACGCTTTGTTAAATAAATCAGGTCTCTCTTGAAAATGAGTCCCCGAGGCTCAGTGGGATTAACCTGTCTAAATAAAGGTTGAATGAAGGTCAAACAGCTGGAAAGAACCTGCAGTCAGATTGCTTGAACTAATGTTTCACTTCTACACAGGTTGTTGTTGTCACAGCTTCACGGTGCATTCAGGGACAACTCGTCAATGATGTTGCGCAACAGTCAGACTAATGGAGATTAATAGAATGAATGAGTTTTATATTTAAATGTTTAAAATTATTATTTGTTTAAATAACTGTCAAAATATCATCAGAACAGGAACTTCTTCTGCTGCAGTCACACAGTTTCACCTGTTATTTAAAATAAATAAATATTAAATATGTTGCAGTGAAAGAGTCGTAAAATAAAAACACATGAGCTTTGGGAGTTTTTGAACAACACTGAAGTGAAAGTAGTTGATAAAAAAGTGTGTTTGTTATTGAAAGTTTCATAAAAAGTCTGTACAGAACACAGTGAGGAGGTTTTATAAATGAATGAAACTAATATTCTACAGTCAAATGTCTGAAATGATCTCTGTTATTATTGATGAGCTGTAGAATGAGACCACAGTTCAATTTGTTCAGAATGTCACTTTATTTTCTCAGAGCTTTATTAAAAGTGTCCAGCATTAAAGTGACTGCTGTCTCTGTCACACTTTAACTTCTTAATAATCTTATAAAACGTTCAACTCATTTATTATTGTTGCTTAAATATTTATTGGACCTCACATTTAGAGTGTCCACCCTCAGTCCTACATTCTTGACTTTCCTCTTCTTCCTCTGTCTCCTGACACGTTTCCCTCCTCGTGATCTTCCACTAACAGCAGCACAATTTCTACCAGCACCCTGTTTGTCAACAGCACGGTGGTGGTCGTTGTTAACACGGGCCTCGACAAAACTGTTTTCTGTCGGATGCCCTTCCTGACACAACCCTCACCATTTACCCGGGCTTTGGACCAGAACCAGAGATACACTGGCTTGTGTTCCCTAGTGGCTGGTTCTGACTTAAAACAAATAAAAATATAAAATCAGAAATATTTTTTGATGTCATATTTTTGTTGTTAGCAGCTGGAGTTAAAAACAATGAAAAAAGGTTAGATAAGTCATCTATGCTGCAGTTTGAACATGTTTGTATTTATTTGTTCATGTCTGAGTTTTTGTTGGTCTTTTAAGACAAAAACTGTTGTTTCAATATAAAAACTGTTCATTATGTGTTCTCGTGTCCTCTGTCACATATTTAGATCTCACTGTGACCATCTGTTTGTTACAATCTTCATTTTCTCTCTTCTTCATTTCTCAAATCCTTTTTAAAAGACAATGATTATTAAAATGATCTCAGTGTCATTTTTTGCTCCAGGCCTTGGTTTGACAGTTGGGTCTTGGTCCTAAAAAGATGTTTTGATGTTCACATTTTACTACGTATAGTCTTTAGACCTGACATTTCTTCTTCTGTTCTACTATTCTTCACTTTACTTTGACAATAATATAATGTGCTGTCATGCAGGACAAATAATAACAAATAATAATTCCTCAAAGTACAAGAAGTGAAGCTGAATAAAACATCAAACAAGTGTAAAAACCTTCAGGAAGTCTGGAGAACTATTGATGAAGACCATTTTAGAAGATGACAGGAAAGTCTGGCTGCTCACACTTCAACTTGTTTCCATATTAGTCTGTACATATAAACAGTTTGTTCTCTAATCTGCATGCAAATCAAAAGTGTGTGTGTGTTGTGTCAAAGCTCGTAGTGTGTGTCGAGGAAGACTCTCAGCTACAACCACAACAAACCTCAGCTCAACATCTGTAAAACTCACCAGGATCAATTAGCTGTGGCGGCCATCTTGAATCAGGTGACTCCATCAATGAGTTAGTTGCAGGTGTATCTACAAAAAGTTTCTGAGACTGATTTGTTCAGTGGTTCATAAAATATTTTGCTAACAGACCTAAAAATTGAACATGAACAAAGACGATCATGTAGTTGTACGTGTGTGAACGTGTTCATTTGTTTGTTCTACTGGTTTCTCTCTCAGACCACCTGAAGACCAGAAGATGGAAGGTCGGCTGAAGGAAAAGTCTCCAGGATCCACCTGTCTGTCCATGAAGAGTGAAGTGTCCAAAGGTCGACCTCCAGACTTCAGTTCTGAACCTGGACCCTCAGACACAAAGTAAGAAAACTGTTTCTAACTGAGTCCTGTAAAGGCTCGGATATAGTCGCGCTTTGGTCCGCAAGCTGGAGCGCACGTGCTGCGCGCGCACTGTGCATGCGTTTATAGTGTGGCACGGCAGCGCTTGGCAAAGTGCTGTTCTTTTACTGACCAGCAGGTGGCAGTACCCTCTAAAACCTGTGCATATGTTGCAAGAAAGGGTGTAGAAGAAGAAATCTACCGTAGAAGAAGAACTGTTTGAAATCACACAACAAAAACAAATAGCTTTCCGCTCGCGTGCTGAACTGTTGTCTTTATTTAGATAGATAGATATATACTTTATTGTCCCCAAGGGGAAATTTGTCTTGGACATCGTACGCCAAACAACACTTCTACCAACAATACAGTCACATGAACACAATACAAATTTAAAAGCATATAAAATAAAAACCTATTGCTCAGTTAAAAACACATTGCTTTTAAAAACACACATTGCTCAATAAGACCATTCAATGCTCAATAAAAACACATATTGCACATTCCCACATACATCCAGCAGTAAATGAAACAACAATCAGACCAGAGCATCAGCAGCATCATGGAAAACTTACTATATACCTACTTTATTTAACAATCTGATCGATGTGGGGATAAAAGAATTTTTAAATCGGTTAAGTCTAAAAGCAGGGACTCTAAACCGTTTGCCAGATGGTAACAGTTCGTATTGTGAGTTCAGGATGTGAGCGGGGTCAGACAGTACCCTCCGTGCAAGTCTGAGGACAGACTCATCATAGATAGACTGCAGGGAGAAGTTATCAGTTCTTCCTATCACCTTCATTGCAGTTTGTACCATACGATGAAGTTTAGATTTAAGTTGCACAGAAAGATTGCCATACCACGCTGACATCCCAAACCTAATGATGCTTTCCAGTACGGCCTGATAGAATAAAAACATGAGCTTCTTGTTAACCCCAAAGACTCTGAGTCTGCGTAAAAAGTACAGTCTCTGCTGTAGACGGGAGCACAACATGTTAACATGAATTTCCCACTTGAACAGATTATCTAGGTGGACACCCAGATATCTGTAAGAACAGACCTGGTTTATTTTCTGGTTGTGAATAAAAAGTGGGAGATTATCACCCAAAGACTTGGGGTCAATCAGCATCTCTTCTGTTTTCCTGGCATTAATAATAAGGTGGTGGTCATCACACCATTGAACAAATGATTGAACCTCATTAAAATATGATGAGGAGTCCATATCCTCATGCAGCAAGCTGAGAATAGCAGTGTCATCAGAGAATTTAAAAACATAATTCCCGGGGCAGCTGCTGATGCAATCATTTGTGTAAATGGTGAAGAGGACAGGAGAGGTAACGCAGCCCTGGGGAACCCCAGTGCTGATGGACCTTGGCTCTGATAAGGTTTTATTGACTCTGACAAGCTGTGATCTTTTTGTTAAAAAAGAATAAAACCATTTAATAAGAAGAGGGTTAAGATTCATCTGCTGTAATTTCTTAAGAAGCAGGTGAGGCTGTACGGTATTAAAAGCAGAGCTAAAATCTATAAACAGAAGACGGGCGTAGGCCTTTGGGTTTTCAAGATGTTTAAGAGTTAGGTGTGTGATGCCATTAATAGCATCATCTGTACCCCGTCTCTGTCTGTAAGCAAACTGGAAAGGATCAAGACCAGGGTTTATCTCTGATTTCAACAGGGACGCAACATATTTCTCAAAACACTTCATAACTATTGATGTTAGTGCCACTGGTCTATAGTCATTATTCTCAGATGGACTTGATTTCTTGGGGATCGGAATAATAATTGACTTCTTCCAAAAAGAAGGAACCGTATGTTGGTCAAGTGATTGCTGAAAAATAGGGCACCAGACTGGAGTGAGCTCTTCAGCACAGGTTTTTAAAAGAAAGGCAGAAATACCATCAGGACCAGCAGATTTATTTTTACTAACTCCACTAAACAGTGCCTGAATTTTGTAAGGATTAACTTCCAGTTGGGTACAGGAATCATCAAGATCAATGGACTGAAGAACTTCATCACACTTTGAAGTAGGATCTTGTGTTTCAAACCTCATAAAAAAATTGTTGAGCTCATTAGCTTTTTTAAGATCATCATCTGTGATGAGACACTTTCTCTTTGTAGTCATATTGACTGCTGTTTTCATAGAGTCCCATAACTTTTTTGGATCCTTCAATGCAAAGTTCTTCTCCATAATGTCCCTATGTTTGTTCCTAGCTTCTCTCAGTCTTTGGTCGAGTTCTTTTTGCACTATTTTCAACCCTGTATAGTCCTGTTTTTTAAAAGCTATTTTCTTGCGGTTAATACAGTTCTTAACTTCTTTATTTATATAAGGTTTGTTATTTGGATATACTTTAACCACCTTTTTTGGAACCACACAATCAACACAGAACTTTATGTAATCGGTTATTGTTTCAACAGCAAGATTAATTTCCAGTTTGTTAAAAATGTCCCAGTTTGTGCATAAAAAAGAGCCCTTTAGAGTCTCAATACTGTCTTCGGACCACACAGATACTGTCTTGAGCTGTGGTTTGTTCCTTTTAAGCATAGTTTTGTATGTAGGGATTAGATGCACTGTATTGTGGTCAGAGTTAGAGAGGGGAGGTTTTGGTTTAGAACAATATGCATTCTTTATGTTACCATAGCATTTGTCTAAAACTCTGCTGTCCCGGGTGGCACAGTTAACAAATTGTTCATACCCAGGGAGGGATAACTCTAATTTACAGCTGTTAAAATCCCCCATTATAAAAACAGGAGCTCCAGGTGAGCGGGTCAGTTGATCCTGGACACAGTCTGCAATTTGAGCTGCTGCCCGTGCAGCGTTGCCGCTGGGAGGGACGTAAACGGCACAAATTAAAATGTTGCCAAACTCCCTGGGAAGATAATGGGGTCTCAAAAGCCGTTTACGCATTGGCCGGCCCTCCCCGGCTCTCCCAGCTTCTAACCCGGGTTCGGCGTCTTCGCATTTACCTTTTCCGCCCGGGATCCACCCTTGTTCTGGAACCATCTTCACCGTGGTTCTTATCGGGCCGAGCCCGACAGAGCCAGTTTCACGTCATGTACTGCTCACATTTGATTCGTTGTTTGCAGCAGGGGCGGGACTCATTCAAACAACCTCAGCGCGAGGGTTGAATTTCATTCAAATTTAACTACAGAAACGAGAAACCCCTAAAACAATTGTTAGCTGAATTAGTGTTTCTGAGTTAAATTTTTGTTAATAACTGATCACAAATCAGCTTATGTTACAACGTAAATAACACGAAGCGCACACCCATTTCCGCCTTTCAGCGCGACCTGAATGTCATTAAACAATAACTAATATTGTCTAACTGTTGCGCGCAGCCAGGGTTTTAAAATATAACGAATAATCTCTAACTTTTACGTGCAGCTAAAATGTCAGGAGGAGTGATTCCTATATGGGGAAGTTGGACACCTGAAAATTCAGTCCGCTCGAATAGCTCAACGAGTTAATGCATTGTCGTTTTGACCGGGAGAAGTGGGTTCGCTTCCCGCCTGGGACAAAGTTATTTATTTTTTTATTTTTTTATTGGAGTAAATAAAAAGGAGTTTGTTAACCAAACAAACTCCTTTTTATTTAAAAGAAAATGTGAATAAAGAAAAAAAAAGTAAAATAACTTTGTCCCAGGCGGGAAGCGAACCCACTTCTCCCGGTCAAAACGACAATGCATTAACTCGTTGAGCTATTCGAGCGGACTGAATTTTCAGGTGTCCAACTTCCCCATATAGGAATCACTCCTCCTGACATTTTAGCTGCACGTAAAAGTTAGAGATTATTCGTTATATTTTAAAACCCTGGCTGCGCGCAACAGTTAGACAATATTAGTTATTGTTTAATGACATTCAGGTCGCGCTGAAAGGCGGAAATGGGTGTGCGCTTCGTGTTATTTACGTTGTAACATAAGCTGATTTGTGATCAGTTATTAACAAAAATTAAACGCAGAAACACTAATATATATATATCCAGCTAACAATTTTTTTTTTGCCGAGTCTCCTCTCTTAAAACACGAACACTCCACCCACGTGAAGAGAGCACCCCACCCACTTCCAGAGAACTGCCCACCCACTTCAAGGCGGCTCTGCGGCAAATGCGTAATGAACGCGGGTGGCCCAGAGCCACCCAGGGGAGCCCCGGGCCATTGAGGGCTGGCCAATGCGTAAACGGCTAAAGAGAGACACAGCAGCTCAACATTTGAGTTGCATATGGTTTCCCTCACAGTGTGATTTCTGCACCAGGATTCACTGACGTACACGCAGATGCCTCCTCCGCGGCTCTTCCCCGAGTTCTCATTACGGTCCGCCCGAACAGCAGAGAACCCCTCCAGCTCGATAACAGAGTCAGGGATGTCAGATTTGAGCCAGGTCTCCGTGATCACCAGCATGCAGGACTCCCGGTACTCAAAGCATACCTTGGCGTTAATGCGGAGCTCATCCATCTTACTCCTCAGAGAGCGTGCGTTGCAGAGTAAAATGCTGGGCAGAGGTGGCCGACTGCCTCGTCGGCGGAGCCGTTGCCGTACTCCTCCCCTTCTGCCTCTCTTCCGTCGAAGTCGTCCTCCTGGTGGTTTAATTCTCACCGATTCAGGCAGGTTCGCAGGCGGTGTAGTTGAAGCAGGGCGAAGAGAAAGCAACGCGTCACTGGAGTAAGTGAGAAGATGGCCTTCCTCATGTGGAAAAGTTTGACACGTATGCAGAATAGGGTTGGGCATCGAGAATCGAGAATCGTTCGGAACCGGGACTAACTGTCCGGTTTTCCCGGAATCGTTCAAAATATTAATTTGCGATTCCTATTTTCGATGCTAGTTAGCCGACCGGAAGTAGCCGCCAACACCGAAGAAGAATTTGCCGCCGAAAACCAACGAAGAAGAATCCACCGGAAGTGTGGATCCACGATTGAAAGCGTACTAATTAATAAAATGACCAGTCAGGTCAGTGCAGCACATGCAATAATTTTCTATCATGCAAAGGAGAGAAGTAAAATAGTGTCCCGTTTGACGCGCTCCACAGGATTATTTTCGCTTCGTATCCTACCGGAAGTGCGGAGTGGTCCGTCTGCAAAACGCTCCGCCGGACTTTTCGCTAATCGTTACCTCTTCGACTCCATCAGGTAAATAAATAAACTATAAACTACGTCTCATACCAACATTAAGGCAGCTAACAAGTTATACTCCGCTTAAAGTGGTAAGTCAGCTCAAATACAAACACGATGCTAACGTTAGCTCGTTTTTTTTCTTAGACAAACGACCTGAAATGGCTTCACAGTGTTCACCAGCGTCCAAGGTAAAAACGTCAGTTTAACTGAATGAAGAGTGACACAGAACAGTTACAGCATATGTTGTGAAAAGGTTGCATCCCTTTTCAGATGTGGATTCAACTCCTGCCATGAATTGCACTTACATTGCACTCAGACACATTACTACTATCCAAAAAAGCTAAGTCTGGTCCTCTGGACATTCAAAAAACAAAACAAAGCAAAATAAAACTGTAGAAACGTTTCTATAGTTAAGCAAATCCAACATTAACATTCTTAATCCATTTAAAGTTATCTGTGTCTTTTAAAATGTTTTAATGTCTCTATTTTTCATTATTATATAATTTCTGTTTATGTTCTTCCATTATGAGTGAATGTCACAGTTTGAAGAATTATTGAATAGGTTAGTTAGGCAATAACAACAGAGCTAATAATTGTATACATTCTCAGTCTTAAAAATGATTTAATAATCTCTTTTTACTGATAATACTGATAAACCTGTTGTTTGTTTAGGAACCTCCCTGCAGTCTGTCCAGAAAGTCTCCACTGGAGGAGCGTTTTGCTGAGCAAGAGGCACAACGTAATGTCACAGCTCCATGTCCATGAAGAATGGAGAGAGGGCTGCAGATACCAGGACATCCCACCAGCCGTTCTGTCTGAGGATCCTGCTGCTGGTGGTGGAACCAGGTTAGCCCATCAGTGGGAGCTCAGTAACATGACTGCAGCATCAGACACTGGACAATATTATATGTATAATAATAATAATACAGTATATGTTGGTGAGTCCTCCATGTTGGCTCTAATCTGCCCTGTGAGAAATTCATAGTAAATTTAACAAAAAGAAAAAAGTTCATAGCATTAAATTCAAACAGAAGTTCAAATTATTTCATCCTGAAAGAACTCTGGCTAACTACAGTACTGTAGCTCTTTTATAACATGGAGTTAAACTCAAAGCAGTCTCCTCAGATAAATAGTGTTACCATTATTTTTATACTAAAGTTTCTGTTAACTTATTATTTTTATTTTAAAGTTTCTGTTAACTTATTATTTTTATATTTGATTGTTTCTGTTCAGTGCCCTGATACAACTTCTGTTGTGACTTGGAGCTATACAGTATAAATAAACTGAATTGAATTGACATGTTTTTTTTAACCCCGCCTACAAAAAGAATCGGAATCGAGAATCGAAAAGAATCGGAATCGAAACGAAGAATCGGAATCGGAACCGGAATCGCTCAAATTCAAACGATGCCCAACCCTAATGCAGAAGTTTTAAGACGATGAGCGCCAGGAGCAGTTTTTGTATAAATGATGCCATCGTGCTACAAAATGCTCAAACACAGTCACTCCAAAAGATAGGCAAGATTAAAAAAATAAATAAATAAAATAAAAGATGATTAAACAACAGCGGCAGAAGTAGCGCACAAGTCCGGGTCGCCAGCAGAGCAGCGCACCTGTAGCTCGTTTTATTTGCGGTTTTAATGCATGGAGTCAGCGGAGGAGAAAGCGATCACGTGACTTTTGGCGAAAAAACAACAGAAAAGTCCGACTCCAGATCAGGAATGAAGGAGAATTTAATACATTTTGTGTCACAAAACATTCCTCCATGCGTCGCGACGCCGTTTCCACGACCACAGCGGCGCAGACAGCTGCAGAATCTGGCGTGAAGGCTGTCGGTGAGGTCCCTACCCGACCTGTCAATCAATTCGGCGCGCGCGCTAGGCTTGCGGAGCTTCAAAATCTGGGAGGTGCACGACCACGCGCGAAACCAACGCGCTGGCCAAAGCGCGGGGGCGGGGACTTCGCAATTGCGTCACTTTGGCCGCGCGCCCTATGCGACGCGTCAACTATATCCTAGGCTTAAGTCCTCAAAGAACAAAGAAGAGAATTTCATGTTGGATTTCTTGTTGAAAACTGGTGAATTCCCAGTCTGCTTTGATGGGAAGTTTCTCCTCTGACTCTTCAAGCAGCAACATGAAGATGTGACATGAATGAGAGCGACTGCAGTGACTTGTTCAGCCTGACTCTGTCTGTTTGATGATTTTTACTTTGTTCTTGTCTCCACTGTGGACTGTTCAACTTGACATGAGTCTCTATAAAATCAAGGCTTTGTCTGCTTCATGATCACACTTGTAGTACTAGCTGGAGTGACCTTTGACCTCTGGACTGAATCATGGAAACACTGCAGGCAGCTTCATCCAACGTATCCAGAACACAAGGGAAGTTCTCCCAAGATTGGGGGGGTCCGGACCCCCCCGGGATTTACGCATATGGTTTCTCATTAGGCATTTTCAGGTGTGGAGCTCTTGAAAGAAGCAATGATGAAATATGTTAAAATAATTTATTGAAAAGAGTAAAAGATGATGATTAGTTCAAATGGTTTTATATATACAGCACTTTGTTGCAGCTGTGGTTGTTTAAAAGGGCTTTATAAATAAAGTATAATTGTAAAAAATGCTCAGCATCAATACTAATGTCACATCTAAAAAAGCTAAGTCTGGTCCTCTGGACATTCAAAAAACAAAACACACAGTGTGACTCACCTGGAACGATGCTTTGGTGGCGGCTTTCGCTTTTGAAGTTTGGTGAGTGAAAAAAAAGTTAACCTCCCATTCTGTTTGAAAGTGATACGTTTTTGCCTTCTTAAGGCTGAAATACAGCTGAGCGTCCTCAGGTACGCCACTCTACGCGCGCAATTTGTGCGCATGTGTTTTGCTGCTATACTTCAGAAACTATCACAGGGTATCCGCCGGGTTGTAAAAGGTATTAAAAGGTAGTAAATGAAATTAACACAAATTAAGGCCATTAAAAAGTATTAAAAAGTAATAAACGTCATCTGACGAGGTATTAAATTTTTTAAACCTACACAACTATATTTTTCTTGTTCTGTCGTCTAAAAAAAGGTCTGTGAATTTATTTATCTTTTCTAATTTTATGTTCCAAGTAGGACCTTAGCTAAAACAAAGACGTCATATCGTCAGTCAGTGTGCGCGCGCACCTACAGCTGGTATCATGTCTGTAAAAAGAAACAGGAAAGGATCACGGCTTTATCCTCCGACATTTAACAAGAAATGTACCTAAACAATTGTTTGTTAGCTCGAAATTATAGCAAAAGGGGTGTCTCAGTCTAACGTTTTCTTAATAAAAGTACTTTAATGGTTAAATCGGCTTTATTTAAAAAAAAAAAAGTGTCGCTGCCTCAGTGCCTGTGTGCTCCGTGATCGCTCAGCGGTGACAAACAGGAAAAAGGAGCGCGGCTCGTTTCGCCGACATTTAACAAGAAAATTACCTAAACAATTCTTTGTTAGCTCGAAATTATAGCAGAGGTGTTTTTCTGTCTGTCATTTTCTTAATAAATGCACTTTAATGGTCAAATTAGCTGCATTTCGCCACCGTGGTGCAGCTTGCTGCTGGATTGAAGGTTCAAGCAGAGAGGTGGGGAGAGTATGGCAGGCCGATTGAGTCATTAATAGCTAGTGAAGATTCTCAGTCATCCAGGACATGGTGAATTCTAAAAAATGCAATAAAAAAACAATAAAGTATAGTATAATAGTATAATAAAAATAGTATAATAAATAAAGTCCAGTTGTTTTTGTCTTGAACTTTTTTAAATTTGTCATAGGCACGTTTTCTTATTACATGATACAACAGCATGCCATACTATTACTACAATAGATATCATGAACTGTTTTTTTTTGTTTTTTTTCAGTAAGAATGAATGAAACAGTCATATTTCAGTGTTATGGTTTATAAGTATGGGAAAAAAAAATGTCACTTTGTCCTATAAGTTGCAAGGCATGTAAATTATGCAAAAAACTGCAACTTACAGGATGAAAAATACAGTAGTTATTATTTTCTACCTCTCTTTTTGAATTATTCATTCATTCAACCTAGTGCTGTGCGATATGACGATATATATCGTGGGGACGATAGAAACGTGTCTATCGTGCTACTTTCCTTCTATCGTCTCTATCGTGATAAATAATAAAGTCCACCAGGACTTTGAGATCTTCAAATCAAATGCTACTGATGGTACCAAGAACGTATTTTAAAACACGTGGAGACAGAGCATTCCAAGTGATGGCCCCGAGGCTTTGGAACGCTCTCCCTCTGTCACTGCGCAGCTCAGACTCTATCGACTCTTTTAAAAAAGATCTTAAAACGTATTTATTCAGACTGGCTTTTAATTAATTTTATGTATTTTTTCTCTTTTTATTTTTGCTTGTGAAGCACTTTGTGATGTCATTGTCTGTGAAAGGTGCTATATAAATAAAGTTTACTAATAAGAATAAAAAAATAACTGTCGCAAATAAGCTTCAGTGGTTTTGCGAGATGACGGCGCGGCTTTATGTTTGACGCACGCGCGGGTTTGCGACACATGCTTTACGTGGTTAAACTCGAGAGCAACAGAGCCGCAGGCGCATGAAGCCGGTGTCTCAACCATAGATCTCAACAAGGAGAAAACAGCTGCACAGGCAGCCCAAGAAGAATAACTTTTACCAAAAAGAGGGGGAAGCTCACCTTGTTAGCTTCCATTATTTCGCTCCGCTGAAACTCGGAGACAAAATGGGTCCAGAGGACACGAACCCAGAGTCCAACCGAGTCCGAACTCGGGTCCAGTTAACCAATACAAAACAGACCAGAGACACAACAGAACCGCAATCAAACGCAACGTTTTCTCTTTTCTGTTTCTTGCTTTGTTTACTCAAACTTCAGAGCGGATTTCTTCTTCGTGAGTTTCATTAGCAGCTGTTGTTTTACCGCCACCTGCAGGAAAAATTTGGACCAAAGTAGAAAAGGAGTTGTTTGTTTGTTTGTTTGTTAGTTTATTCATTTTATAATATGAAATACAACAATTAACGTATTCATAATAGAAAAAATAAAATGAAAGGTAGCAGATGAAGAATAAATCTTATTAAATCTGCTCCTTATTCATCTAATAACAGTTCAAACAATATTTTCTATAATAACAAAATAAGTAAATAACTCAGTCAATTTTCAATTCACATATATCACACATTAAATTAGATTCATTTATATTTTTTTAGCAATTCATTTTTTACCAGTTTCTTAAATACAAGGAATGATTTGGCTTCCTTAACATTTGTCATTAAGTCATTCCATAATCGTACTCCTTGAATTAAGGTAGATCTTAGGTAGATCTAGTTTCTACTTTGGTCCAAATTTCCTTGTTCTTTTTGTTCACATTCTTATAATTGTAACTATCTGTAGTAAAATAATAAAATAAAAAAACTTTGGTCCAAATTTTTCCTGTGCACACACACACACACATCGTGTTGTATATATCGTGATATATATCGTTATCGTGATATAAAAAAGTACATATCGTGATATATGATTTTTTCCATATCGCCCAGCCCTAATTCAACCTTTATTTAGTCAGGTAAATCTTTTGAACCTCATGGGCTCATTTACGAAAGCGACCTGCTAAAACTAAAGAACAATGAACAGCAGTGGTAGAATTTCCTTAAACAATAAACAATAAACAAACAAACAATAAACAATAGAAAACAAAAGAGAGAAAAAAACAAAAGAAAGTTTTTTTTTTTTTTTTAACAAAGTATCAAAAAACTAGCAAAACATTATAAGGTAGACGTATAAAATCAAAGACAGGAACAAATCTGCATTGGTTTTTGCCAGGATTCCAACAGATTCTGAAAACCATTTAGAGAAGTCAAGGTCGAGAGCTTCAGATCTTTTTGTAAGATATTCCATGAAGCAGGAGCAGAGTAGGAGAAGGCCCTTTTTCCAAGTTCAGTCCTCACTGACGGAACACTGCAGGTAATCATGTCCTGAGAGCGCACACTGTAGCTGCACTCACGCAAAGACATGTAGGAGGAGATGTATGAGGGCAGCAGACCAAGAAGTGATTTAAAGATGAAAATGTACCAGTGGAAGAGTCTGCGTGAGGTTAATGATGTCCAGTTAACCAGTGAATACAGGGTGCAGTGGTGGGTACGATAATCACAACCAGTTATGTGCATGTGTTCAGTGTTGAATTATTTTAAATAAACTGTTCTGTTTTCAAGTTTACAGTTTTTGTTTGCCATTAGAGATATGTTATGTGTGGGAACAATTAAACTTTTTCTCTTGGGTTAGATTTAAATAACAAGTAGGTCAGTGCTTTTATTGAGGCAAGAAGCAAATTGATGTATCCAGTAATTGTTATAAAACTACATTTACTACCAAAGTTTAGGAAGAAAATGACAGTAATCTATCACTTTACAATTAGTTGCTCTAAACTGAAGTACAACAGGTTGCCGCTACGGTTACAGCTCGGTGCCGTGATGGTATTAAAAAAATATTTTGATGGTATTAAAAAGGTATTAAAAGGTATTAAATTCAACTCTGGAATTTCTGCATATACCCTGTATCAGCTTTCAAACGCTCGCGTTCTCCTTGTTGTAATATGAGCAGATGTGCACGGAGGGAACAACTGAGCTCGCTGATTGGTCACTTGCTGACACGCCTACTGAAATGATTGACAGCTTTCAGTCAGCTGCTCATGTAGCTCGCTGAAGACCGCGGCGGTGTTCTGATACGGTGTTTCTACTATATATGTTATAAAAAGTTCTCTCAGAAATAAAAATAATAACAGGGAGCGCTTTTCCTGCAGCACACAGCCCACCAGGGATATTTAAAACATCGCGCACCCAGGTAGGACCTGAATTCATTCATTTCAATCATCGAGTGAACGGAGGAAGAAGCGGTTACTTGACTTTAGGCAAAAAAACAAAAGAAAAGGCCCGATCAGCGATAAAGAAGGGGAATTTATTTCATTTGTGTAACATACAAAACAGTCCGGCGCCGGGAAGTTTATGGTCAGACACCGCGCACGCGGACATAAAAAAAAGCTTTGCGCGTACATGCCCTGAGGGGCTACGCTTTTGCCTTGACGTACGTACGCTGCGTATAGGCGTACCGTGAGGACGCTCGAGTGTATCTCGGCCTTTACTTGGTCCAGGTTACTTACTCATGTTTTAGCAAGGGCTTAAAATCTGAGGTAATTCGCAGAAAGTTTTCGCTTGTATGTTTTTCTGTGCTTCGCGCGCCGTTGTTTTTATCATGACTCATCATGCTGCATGAGCGGTGAGCTAAAGATCGTCATCTGATTGGTTGCCCTGTATGTCAATCAAATGACGGGATGTTTGATTGGCGGACAAGTTTTAATTTTTAATTTTTTTGTGTGTGTGTGTGTGTTTTTTTTATGTCACTCTGCGATCTACTAGTAATGCCTTAGCGATCGACCGGTAGATCGCGATCGACGTTCTGCGCAGATCTGATCTAGAACATCTTCACACTGAGATCCTTGAAGAAACCAGAACTGGTTCTACTTCTAACTGATCCAGAACATCTACGCCTGGGGTGCTCACACTTTTTCAGCATGCGAGCTACTTATAATTGTGCCTCACTCGGAAAGCCCTCACACCCACTGATCCCACGTGTGTGATCCCACACACCCACTACACAGCTGCTTCAGCCTGCTGCCATCAGGGAGGAGACTGAGGAGTCTCCAGGCTCGAACCAGCAGACTGAGTGACAGCTCTGTTCATCAGGCAGTCAGGATGCTTAACTCTCTGCCTGCTCTGCCTCCCCTCCCACTTGTACTGCCTTAACACAAAAAACTTTCACACATTACCACACAACACAAAGATTTTAACACTGGACTCTGTGTCATCAAAACGGGTTATTCACTCAACTCACGGTCATGTGCTCATTCAGTTTGCACTACTTCTCATATTTGCACTAATGTTTGTATTACATTACTGCCTATAGTCATACTACTGTTTACATTTACTGTTTACATTTATTACTACTGTTTACATTTACACTACTTTTTATATCTACACTACTGCTGATATATATATATTCTTTTTACTAGCCTTATTGCATATGCCACTTTACCTCTATACCAATATCAACTACCTCATACATATACTGTGTACATTAACTTCATATGCTGCTTTGTCACTCTTTTACAAATGTCAATGCCAGAACCTTCATTTTATTTTATAGATATACTTTTTATACTTTTATACTACAGATAGTCCCCGATTTACGAGCGAGTTCCGTTACAACGAGGCGCTCGTAAACCGGAAATCTCGTAATTTGGAACGGCCGCCACGCTTCTCGTAAGTCCGGAATTTCGCTCGTAAATTGGAACGGTTTTGCTAGCGCGACTACGAACACTCGTTTTTCATCGAAAAACTGCTTATGAGTGCATAAAAATGATCGGAAACGTGTGTCCACATGTTTAGCTAACGAACTGTGGTGAAAAAACACAGGAAAACTCAGTATTTTTTGCGTTTTTTCCAATAATTCGCCAGCTCGTAAGTCCGGAACCTCGTAGATCAGAGCGCTCGTAAATCGGGGACTACCTGTATTATGAAAAAACTCAGGACAGTGTTACACTTTTTTACTATTTTATGCTTATGTTTATTAAATGTTTTAGTGTTTTAGTGTTTAAATGGTTACTGTTGCACGGAGGGACTGAGAGAAATGCAATTTCAATCCTGTGTATGTCCTGTACATATTGCAGTTTTGACAATAAAGTTGACTTTGACTTTTGACTTTGACTTTGACTTATAAAACAACCAAGTCAAAATGATCAACCCTCTACAAAAATGCAAAACATATAACTATCTTCAAATGTATTAAGGATTGTTTTTATGTACAATGTATGTTGATGTACCTTGCATAACTGAATAAGCCAATATTGCACAACACATATAATAAATAATTATTAACATTTTTTGTAATTACCTGAGTTTACTTTGATGACTTGCACTGAATTGAATCAGCCTGGGATGCATAGTCCGGACAGTAGCTGCTGACAGCCAGCCTCAAGCACATTTCCAAATGTTCATCAGTCATCATGGTGGAACGGTATTTGGACTTAATGATTTTCATGTAGGAAAAGGCTGACTCATAAATAAGTGGAGCCGAATAGACTGCAGATGAGGTAAACACACTTCGAAAATGACATTGTGAAAAAAAAGTCCACCTCCCATTCCTTATGAAAGTGATACATTTTTGCCTTCTTGCTTGGTCCAGCTTTCTCACTCATGTTTCTTAAATTTGGTCTAGATGACAAAATAGACAGGCTGAATGCAGTAGGAACTCAACGCAGTTGGCAATCCATAAATACTGTATAGTTAAACAGTACATGAGTGATTATGGACTTTGCGATGCATGACGTTCTCTTCACCCTAGTAGCAAATAATATTCTTTCTTTTCACATGTGCAGCACTCTTGTTCTCGTCTGGATTATTTTATAGTCAGCAATTCATTGCTGACCAACATTTCATACGTTAAGATACACCCTATTGCTGTCAGCGATCGATCATGCACCAGTTACTTTAAATATAACTAATGAGAAATAAATCCCAAAAAGTATAAACTGGAGATTAAATACATCACTGCTTAAGGACGAAGAATTTATACAATATTTTAAAAAAGAATGGAGATCGTATTTGGAGTTTAGTGACTTGCCAGGAACATCAGCATGTACACTCTGGGAGGCTGGAAAAACAGTTATGAGAGGCAAAATAATAAGCTATTCAACAAATAAAAAGAAAAAAAAATAAACGTATAGAGGAATTAGAGAAATCAATCAAATTATTAGAAGGTTTACAAGGAGAGGAAATACAGTAAAAAAAAACTATGCAAGACAAAATTAGAACTACCGGTAAATGAATTTATTGACAAAAAAAACAAATTCTTGGTACAAAGGCTTTGATTAAACATTTTTGAACACAGTAATAAATCTGGGAGCTTTTTAGCTAACCAACTCAAATTAAACAAAGAAAAAACGTCTATATACAGGTCTCCAGTCTGTCACAGAGACAGACAAAGAGACAAACAACTATCCACACTCCCAGTCACAGCTAAGAACAATTTACAGTTGCACAGAAGAGCCAAAAAAGGGATTCAAACTGAGGACTCAAGTTGTCGATTTAGAGTTCTAATCACTAATTATCAATAATAATTGATCATATTTACCAAGCTAAATCCTTACTGATAATCATTGTGTGGAGTCTTTAATAATACAGATCAGATCAGATGTGATCAGGCAGTCATATATTCATATGTATGTATATTATTATTAATACTATAATTAAAGATGAGCGTCCTTCGTGTCTCTCATTCCCACTAAAGTAGCTCTCAGTCTCAAAAAGGTTGGTGACCCCTGCCTTATGGTACGTCCACACCTAACAGCGTTTCAACTGCAGGAGCGTCTAGTTTACATGCAAAATCAATGGGGGACGCGCCTCCAGGCGCGTCTTGGCGTCGGGCGTCACGTCACGTGCGTGTTGAGCGTGCTGGAAAGCGTTTTCCGTGCACGTGAACCCGCGTCAGCCTCCAAAGCACGCCTTGAACATGTTGATGATTTCGCCGTTCAAACGTTCAAACGCCGTTCAACTCTCCCTGATTGGTTGATCAGGGAGAGTCGGGGGGAGAAGAGAGGGGGAGAGTCCCTATGTGACGCGGAAACGAGGGGACGGGTATTGCGCAACTATGTGACGTATTGTTTGTGGGACACAGAAAAAACCCGCGAAGTCGTGTACTATGGAAGAGAAACTCATTGTAGCTGTGTGTTCGCGACAAGTCCTTCACGACCAGTCAAGTCTGCTCTACAGAGACAGAAATAAAAAGCTCCTTGCCTGGCGGAGTGCAGTGAGGAACTCGGTATACCGGTAAGCTCCTCCCACACACCCCGCCGCCACACCGCCGCAGTTTCGCGTTCTGGTCTGGACACCACTGTGGGTCCAGTGCGTCCACTTGCGTGCGTGACGAGCTTTTTTGAAGTTGAAACGCTGTTAGGTGTGGACGTACCATTATGGTACGTACTGACCAAACGCGTTTTCAACGGCAAAAAGGCTCGTCACGCACGCAAGTGGACGCACTGGACCCAGTTGTGTCCTGACCAGAACGAGAAGCTGCGGCGGCGGGGGGTGTGGGAGGAGCTTACCAGTACAACGAGTTCCTCACTGCACTCTGCCAGTCTCTGTAGAGAGCAGACTTGACTGGTCGTGAAGGAGTTGTCGCGAACACACAGATTTCTCTTCCATAGTCCATGACTCCGCGGGTTTTTTCTGTGTCCCAATACGTCACATAGTGCGCGCGCCCCCTCGTTTCCGCGTCCCCCTCTCTCCTCCCCCCCGACTCTCCCTGATCAACCAGAGTTGAACGGCGTTTGAACGTTTGAACGGCGAAAACGTTCAGCAATGTTCAACGCGTGCTTGGAGGCTGACGCGGGTTCACGTGCACGGAAAACGCTTTTCCAGCACGCTCAACACGCACGTCACGTGACGCGCGACGCCAAGACGTGGCTGGAGGTGCGTCCCCCATTGACTTTGCATGTAAACTGGACGTTCCTGCCGTTGAAAACGCGTTTGGTCAGGACGTACCATTAGAGTATTTTTAACCATGCCTCTGACAGTTGCATCTGCAGAGAGATCATTTAGCTGAAGCTTATCAAAACATACCTTTGTTCAAATATGAGCAATGATCACTTGTCCCAGTTAGCAGTGATCTCTATTGAAAACAGTGTGGCACAGTCTATTTCATTTGATGTTATACTTGACAAATGGGCAAATGCTAAGTCACGGAATGTAAAAGTTTAAAGGTCATGAATGTTAAAACTCTGACATGGACTCCAGGCTGTTAAGATTTCATATTTCCGCTACATAAAATGCTGAGCACTGAGTACCACTACTGTTATATATTTGTACTTTATTAAACTTCTTATTTGTTTATGATTGAAATGATCACCTGATATAATATGTAACATAAAAAAATCTGTAATATTGCTACTGTATTTTCTAAGTGCATGACTAAGGGAGGAAAGCTGTATGAGGCGGCAGGTAAAAAAAGGGGGGGGGGGCGCCGTTGATGTTTTCGCATCCACCACAAAAATATGTAGTTGCGCCCCTGTATACGGTATTAAAAAAACAAATGGAAACATAACTTATGATGAGGGAAAAGTAAACAGTGTTTTTAGAGATTTCTATTAAACTTTATACACTCCACGAATAAATCCAACAGATGAAGATATTAATTAATTTTTGGAGAGAGTAACACTTCCAAAGCTAGACAGTACAGTAGTCGATCATCAGAATTAGACTCACCATTAACATCAGATGAACGCCGTGAAGCCATTAAAAAAAGGCCTAATAAAAAATCTCCTGGTCCAGATGGCTATCCAGCAGAATTTTATAAAGAATTTTAGAATATACTGGAACCAATATTTCTCAGAATGCTACATGAGTCAGAAGAAAATGGCAGACTTCCAACACATGAATTCAGCCAACATTAGTCTCCTTTTAAAACAAGGCACAGACCCAGTATTACCTACCAGTTATTGTCCCATCTCTTATTAATGTCGATGTTAAAATAATTTGTAAAGTCCTCTCTAAAAGATTAGAGAAGATAACTCCTCTCATTATTCATCCTGATCAAACTGGATTCATAAAAGGAAGACACTCGACCATAAACACTTGCAGATTATATAATTTAATAGAGTATTCATATGGTAAAAATATTGAAACAGCTATTTCATCTTTAGATGTAGAAAAAGCATTCAATAGAGTAAATTGGAATTTTTTATTTGCTACCTTGGTTAAACTTGGATTTGGGAATTATTTCATTAATTGGTTACCAACAGTGTATGTCAGGACAAATAATCAAATTTCTTCAAGCTTCTGTTTACAGAGGGGCACCAGGCAGGGATGCCCACTTAGACCCGCACTATTTGCTATGTTTATTGAACCTTTAGCAGCAGCAATAAGGCAAACTGCTGTTATTAAAGGCATACAGTGTAAAAATATAGAACATAAAATTAGTCTTTATGTTGACAATGTTTTACTTTTCTTTCAGAACTAAAAAAACTCAATATCTAATGTTATCGAATTAATAAACTCTGTCTCAAAAGTTACTGATTATTCTATTAATTGGTCAAAATCTACAGTTCTTCCAATGAATTGCGTGTTTAATAATTATCTTAATGAAAGACTACAATCAAGCAACATTAAATATTTAGGTGTTAATATCTCTCCTAAATTGGAAGATTTAATAAAATTGAATCATATCCCACTATTAAAGAAAATTGAAGACGATCTTACTAGATGGAGATCTCTACCCATATCACTTATGGGAAGAGTTGCCTCAGTAAAAATGATGGTGCTGCCGAGAATAAATTATTTATTCTCAATGGGCCTCATGCAAGAACCGTTCGTACGCACAGATTTGTTCTTAAAGTGTGCGTACGTATGAGTGANTATATTAGTGCCATTAATCACAGACAGCACTTTTCTATTCTTTTCTTGTCTGCTGTGACTTGAGAGCTCGAGTCCTGCTGAACGGATGTGCGTCCCCTCGTCTTCACGTCTGTGATTAAAATAAAAATCACTCAAAAAGGATTTTACCCAAAACAGAGATTCCGGTTTAAAACGTGAATAAAGAAAGGTAGTGGCCTGGAGCTAGCAGCACCGAGTCATGGTGCTATTTATTGACAAGTTGAATCCAAATTATTATTTCACAGTAAACTCTTCAAACCTTCATCCTCTCAAACTTAAACAGACAAGTCCGTTCTGTCAGCTGAAGCTGTTCAGACAATGAGCTGAAGGTAAATGTGATCATTGCTGTTTGTTGTTGTTTATGGGTTTGTATAATTTTAAGGTTTAATCTGGGGAAGGATTTTATTTGCAGTTAACTCTTTGAGCTTCTAAACCAGCCACCAGGGAGCACCAGCCAGTCTCGCTCTGGTTCCAAACCCCGGTAAATGGTAAGGGTTGTGTCAGGAAGGGCATCTGGCATAAAACAAGTTTGACTAAACTAATATGAGTTCACCAAAATGACACCGGATCGGCCGAGGCCCGGGTTAACAATGACCGTCACCGGTGCTGTTGACAAAAAGGGTGCCGGCAGAAACGGTGCTACTGTTAGTTGAAGACCCAGAGGAGGGAAACGTGTCAGGAGAGAGAGGGAGAAGAGGAAAGTGAATGTAGCGTATATGATGTAAGTGCAAAAGATCAGCAAAGCGGTGATCACTCAACAGTATTAGTAGCAGGCCAGTTATCAGAAGGTTCTAATGTTTAAGAACACAAGGACAGAAAACTAGTGCATAAGGTGCTTTGTATTAAATGATATTTACAATATGTACAAAAACAAAACAAAAACAACTGTCATCAATGTCATCAATCCATTCATTGTACCAATAAACAAAAATTTCAATAGATGAACAGATCTCCCAAATTATCCAGACTAAATCCAAATGCATGTATTAATCCCACAGTTCACAAGATACCAAGGCCAGGGCAATAGTCCAGATAAGATTGAGGGGTTTAAATGTAGTCAATGAAGACCAAATAAATGTTCAGGAGCCTTTAGCGCTTGTAAAGGTTCTTGGGTGTGTGTAAGGAGCAGACCACAGCATCTCCTACCGCACAAGACAAATCCGGTTCTGGCTCCGGGTTCTTTGGGCCTGAAGCCTAGTGGTAGCTCGCCATCATAGGAAACCTGGCCTCCCTCATAGAAACCTGGCCTGTACAACAGGATCAAGTTAACATCATTTTCTAGTATTAATATCAAAATCACTATCAATACCATACCATAAATAGTTTTACAAATACATAGGGTTGATATATTGATGATCTACATGTACATGATTTACTTTTCTAAATTGTTTATCATAATATAAATACACAAACAATTTCTAAATAGAGTACTCTTCACATTCATAGTCACTGTATGATTAAATGTTAAAGATGGCACAAAAGTACAACATAACCATTTAATCCATTAACTTATTATCAACTTCAAAGCCCCACTCCTGATGAACGTTATATTGATTTATAGACCTCCCAAACCGCATGTTTCATTTAACTCAGAAATGCATGACCTCCTCACTTTTTTCTGCACCTCCCCTGTAAAAACTATTTTTCTTGGCGATCTAAATATCCACATGGACAATTCCTCTTCCCCTCTGGCTACAGATTTTAAGTCTCTTTTGGAATCTCTCAACCTCACCCAACATGTGGACGCCCCTACGCACAACAGGGGGCATACTCTGGATTTGGTGATTACAGACACTGTACTCAATAACTTGTCTGTATATGACCTGGGTGTCTCAGACCACAGGGTCATCTCCCTGGAAGTGCCTTCAACTTCGCCTGCTTCTAACCCAAAACGACCTATCCAGTTCCGTGACTATAAAAACATTTCCCCTGATGTTTTGTCTGCTGATCTTCACGCCCTGACCGCTGTCAATCACTCATCTGCAGATGACTCTGTGGATTACTACAACCAATCTCTCCAGGAGCTTCTGGACCTACATGCTCCCTTGAAGTCAAGACTGGTGTCTTTCTCCCGTTCAGCCCCTTGGTACACTGGTGAGCTGCGCAGGATGAAGGCAACTGGCCGTGCTATTGAGAGACGTGTAAAATCATCTGGTCTCTCGGTACATAAGCAAGCGTACAAAGAACATCAGAAAGCGTACGCCTATTCTCTTAAAGAAGCACGCTCCAAATATTATTCCAACATCATCAACACCTGCCCTGGAAACTCTAAACAGCTCTTCTCCACAATAACTCATCTGCTTAATCCCATTAAACTAACTCATGAGGACTCTGTTCAAAAATGCAACCTGTTCCTTTCATCATTTAAAAACAAAGTTGACACTATCAGATCTCAGCTCCACAACCTCCCTGATCTTAGTGTGCCATCTACCCGTCTGCATCCTGGGTCCTGAGCAGCTTTGATGAGGTCGTTCAGAGTGAGGTGGAGACCATCCTCAAGAAAATGAAGCCTTCATCCTGCGCCCTGGATCCCTTCCCCTCGCAGGTCAGCTCACACGGGGCCGAGCGAGGGGGGAGCAAACGCTCCCCCTCCCGCATCCACGAGTCACAGGCAGCCCGCAATAAACATGCCTTCCAGGCTCACAGCGCACGCGCAGGCCTGGAGGGCGTGTCTACCAAACACGTGGGTCATGACAACAGTGTGTCATGGCCTCCGGCTGCAGTTCCACAAAAGACCGTCCCAGTTCACGGGGGTGCTACAGTCACATATAAACCCAGACCGTGCACACGTCCTGAGAGAGGAGATATCAACAATGCTGTTAAAAAAGGAGTGATAAATGTTGTTCCAAAACACAATATACACACCGGCCATTTCAGCAAATATTTCCTCATGCCCAAACGAGACCAGACCTTAAGACCGATCCTGGATCTCAGAGCACTGAACAGGAGAATAGAAACTTACAAGTTCAAAATGCTCACGCTGAGACAGGTACTCCAGTCTGTGAGACCGGGAGATTACACATGCACCATGGACTTAAAAGACAATTTTTCTCCACGTGAGCATCTGGAAGAGACACAGGAAATATCTCCGTTTTGCATTCGAAGGGAAAGCTTACGAATTCATGGCTTTACCTTTCGGGCTAAAAACTGCACCCCGTTCATTTATGAAATGTCTGGACGCAGCCTTGGCCCCACTCAGGGGTCAAGGGGTCAGGATCATGAATTATCTCGACGATCTTTTAATCCTCACCGACAGCAGAACGCAAGCCCAGCTGCACACTCAGATGGTGATGACGCACCTGGAGGCTCTGGGCTTTGTTTTAAACCTGCAGAAAAGCAATCTGAAACCGTCCCAGATTACCATATTTTTGAGAGTACGGGTCGACACCATTTTGTACAGAGCACGACTTTCAGAGGAGCATATTTCTTTGATACGCCTCTGTCTGGCACGCTTTCAACTGGGCCAGAGAGTGCCCCTCAGGCTCTGCCAGCGCATCTTGGGCCTGCTGGCAGCTGCCATTCCCTGCGTGCAACAGGCACTATTAAAAATGCGTGCTCTGCAAATAAGACTAAACAAACAAACACGTGCTGCCCCCCTCAGGCGAGCAGGGAGGATTCTGATCAGCTCAGAGTGTCTGACAGCCCTGGAACCCTGGAGGGACCCTTCAGTGTTCACGACAGGCATCCCGCTGGGATGAGTATTTTCTCGTGTGGTAGTCACAACAGACGCCTCAAAGGGAGGATGGAGAGCAGTCTGCAGGAACCAGAATGCCCAAGGCCTCTGGAAACAACAGGAAGCAAGATTACACATCAACTTCCTGGAATTTAAGATTGTTTACCTGTCAATGACACACTTTTTCAAAAAGGGACTGATTGCAGGACAACACGTCCTGGTAAAATCAGACAACAGGACAACAGTGTCCTACATCAACAGGGAGGGGGGGACAAGGTCCCGACCCCTCCTTGCTCTGACGCACAAGCTACTCACGTGGTGCGGCTCCAGAATACTGTCGCTGAGGGCGACACATCCCGGGCGAGACAAACCACGGGGCAGACGCCCTCTCAAGAGGACCTCTGTTAGCCTCAGAATGGAGGCTGAACACACGGGTCATGGACCAGATCTGGTCACGATACAGGCGGGCATCCGTCGATCTGTTCGCCTGCAAAACCAGCACACACTGCGATCTGTACTTCTCTCTGAAGGAAACAGATGCACCGCTGGGAACAGATGCCCTGGCCCACAGCTGGCCAGCAGGGGCACTATATTACGCGTTTTCCCTTGTCCCTCTGATTCAGGTGACACTGGAACGTGTACGCAGGGGA
Organism: Garcialebias charrua; assembly: GCA_038048925.1. Classification (NCBI taxonomy): domain Eukaryota; kingdom Metazoa; phylum Chordata; class Actinopteri; order Cyprinodontiformes; family Rivulidae; genus Garcialebias; species Garcialebias charrua. Next base: position 46,820 of record JBBPBX010004609.1, read on the forward strand.
GCTCTTTCGCTGAAATTAATAGCCCCCAGGTGGCCACAGAAACCGTGGTTCCCAGAGATAATCTCACTGTTGTCTAGGGCTGTAGTGATACAGTAATCTCACGATACGATACGATACATGATATTCTGCTCACGATACGATATATATTGCGATATTCAGCAAACGATACAATTCAATACAATATTGCAATTTTCTGAAAGATTTTAAAGGGACAGAGTGATTTTGGTGACATTTTGAGACGGTTATAGACTTGGATTTAATTAATTTAACTGAAAACTGATTAAAAGCACCAACTACACAATACTTGGCTCTGGTTGGACATGGACACAGACTTAAAGTCGACAGCTGGACAAAATGAATCAAAGAAGTCGTGAGAAAACATGTTTCTTTCAATTGAAACAGTAAAAACTGTAGCTTACATGCATTTGTAAAGTAAATAAAGTGCACCAAGTGCCCTGCTCTGAATAGTTTGAAACCTTTTTAACCTTGACACTTAACATCTGAAGGAATCACTCTTAGTGCTTGGTAAGTAAACAGTAATATGACTTCTCCAAAACAGTCTATAATTCAAGTAATGAAGAACATTTAACTTCAAATGCACCCATCTTAGCAGAGCAGCTTAAGGCCTGTAGATAGACCCTGACTAATAAGTGAACTCTAAACAGAAAGTCTACTCTGCAGACCAAGTGAGCTACATTCTCCTCAGATTTTTGTTTAGAAATAGAATCTGATCGACGTGCTCTGGGAGAAGTGCACTTCTCTGCACAGTGATGATATCTCCAGGGGTGGAGAAGACTCTCTCTGAAGATACACTGGTGCCAGGGATGCAGAGGTATCTAAAATAGCTAAGTCTGGTCCTCTGGACATTCAAAAAGCAGAAAAATAAAAATAATAATAAAATAATTTTTATTTCATTTTTTTAGGTGCGATACTTGCAGATGAATATCATTTTTTCTAGGAAAGAAAAAATCGATATTTATCGCGATATCTATATTTTTACACAGCCCTACTGTTGTCAGGAACACCATGGCAGCTGCCTCCCACAGGGACCTGCTGACCCAGGCACACGGGCAGCTCCTTCACCCACGTCCGTAACTGTGGCAACTCTCAGCCTGGCCACTGAGAGGAACAGGCTGATGGCCTCTGGCCTTCCCAGCAACGTCATAAACACAATACAGGGAGCCAGAGCACAGTCAACTCAGACTCTCTATGCTCGTAAATACAGTAGCGTGTTTTTGAGGCTTGGTGTCTAGAGAGGAATATTATTTCATATTCCTATGACTTGGTCCAACTCCTCGCCTTTTTACAGGACCTGCTGGAGAAAGGCCGCTCATTTTCCACCATTAAAGTGTTTTTATCAGCCATCTTGGCATGCCACGAAGGCTGGGGGGGGTGTAAAACACCCGGTGCCCACCCTCTCAAGATCAGAGTCAGAGTCAGAGAGTCAGAGAGAATTTATTGTCATTTGCACCGCATGTAGTACATGTGTTGAAAACGAGATTATGTACACAGGGTCCCAGTTACATCCAACAACAAATGCAAGAGAAAAACAATAATAACATCTAGGATTAACTAAGAGAGACATCAGCTAGTAATACACTAAGCCCTAATGTAGTAGAAAAACATCATTATAAACAGCAGCACGAACATGAGCAGATGGTCACAGATGAACGCAGCAACAAGAAACAGATCAGTATCAGTATGATGTGACATTTTGCAGTGTTTATTCTTATTATTTATTTATTCATGAGTCTGACAGCCTCAGGGTAGAAGATATGTTTCATGAAGGGCGTACTGAGGAAAAGGCATCCCAGCAGAACTTTGGCCCCTGATTGGGGGACCTACAGTTAGTCCTGGATGCTCTGTGTGAGCCTCCATTTGAGCCTATTAGCAGCATTAAGATAGATTTGTTAATCTTATAAAACTGCTCTGCTCTTATCTCTCTGCTCGGCTAAACGTGTGGGTGACCTCCATGCTTTATCTGAGCACCCAATGTGTACCAGGTTTGCCTCTGACGGGTCAAAGGTCGCCCTGCGTCCAAACCTTGCATACGTGCCAAAGGTTCCAACTCTAAATCCCAGAAGTCTGGACTTTGAGCTCTCAACGTTTCCTCCCCCCCTGTCCTCAATGAAGGACAGAGGAGGTTGAATGCACTCTGCCCTGTCAGGGCCCTAAGTGCTTACATTAAAAGAACTGTCCGTCTGAGAAAAACGAACCAGCTGTTCGTATGATTTGCCAATCCATCTGCTTGCAGAGCCCTTTCAAAGTAGCACCTCTCACACTGGGTGACTGAGGCCATTAAGAGGGCATACAGCAGCAAAGGTCAACAGGTGCCCTCTGGGGTACACGCCCATTCCACTCGAGGCCTAGCTGCCTCGTGGTCCCTTTTTAAGTGCGTACCAGTTGCAGACATCTGTGCTGCTGCAAACTGGAGTTCAACAAACACGTTTGCAAAGCATTATAGTTTGGATGTTACTGCATGTGACATCACTCAGGCTGTATTCTCTAACACACAGTAGAGATCAGCCAAAACACCTAAAGTATGAAGGCAGAAGTTCTCACAAGCATGCATTTTACTGAGCATTTCAAGGGTGTGAATGAATTACGTTCCCATAGAAATGTGTTGCATCGAGTGCACTGACTGATAAGGGAACTGATAGTTATGCACCATAACTCATGTTCCCTGAAGGAAGGGAACGAGGTGCAACACAGTTTGCCCTTTCAATGCCCAAGCTCGGTGAAGTGCACTTGGAGACCGATAAGATGGGCGCAGTCGTCTTTATGCCCAGAGGGCGGGGCCTCTGTGGTGACGCCCACTGCCGTAAAGGCGTGATTGTATTACTTCAGGTAATCGCGCGGGGCGCAATTCCCATAGAAATGTGTTGCACCTCGTTCCCTTCCTTCAGGGAACATGAGTTATGGTGCATAACTTTCAGACTTCTGTTCTGTAGTTGAAGACGTGTGAAGTTCTGAGTCCTGGTTCATCCAGCTCCAGAACAAACCATCTCCTTCTCCTCCTAATGAACACAGATCCAAAGAACATGAAACTCTTTCTGATAAAAGCTTTGGTAACTAATCTGTTAGAGAGAGATGAAGCTCTGACAGCTGAGGAGCACCAAACACATCAGGAGAAAATGAGTCATTGGGGCTCATCGGAGTGGAAAACGGCTTCACGGCGAGTTGTTCAGCTGAAAGGATCAGATGTGAAGAAATGTGTAGAACACAGAAACACTGGTGTGCAGTGATTTGTTGTCATGAGATAATAAAGCAGTTCTTGTTGAAGGAAGTTGTTGCTTCTTGACAGGAAATAAAACAAGGAGGTAAAAAACAAAACCCTTCATGATGGTCAGAGAATACAGGATGATCCAAGGCTGATGCTTTCAGGGTCCGACTGTTCTTTTTATGAAACCATGACGAGACAATTGGTTATTTTGCCAGAGAGAATGTGATGAAATGTCAGTGTGATCCGTTAAAATAAGACTCTGCTGTCAGAACACCCCTGCAGGTTTCGCACATGCAGGGTACGTAAAATGTGCCGTCCTGTACCCCGTCATGGAAACGGATACAAAAAACTAGTACAGTAAACACACGTGTTTCCACTTCCTGAAGCATCAGAGTGGAGGCTTCACGTGCTCCTGAGAACACTTCCACCTGAACACCACTACAAACAGGGTAGGGGTCGGAAAAGGGTTTTATTTAGAAACTAACAGGAAACAGCAGCTGAGTTTGTCTGTGGAGGGAAATGGAGTCCAGAGACAGAGGCGAGCAGAAGAACTGAAACTAAACTGAATTATTCTGGAGGATGTTTGTCTTAATGTGTGTTATGGTTCTGTGCCTTCAAGAGGAGGTGAGTACAGGTGAGTACAGGTGAACACAGGTGAGTACGAGTGAGTACAGGTGAGTACAGGTGAATACAGGTGAGTACAGGTGAGTACAGGTGAGTACAGTACTGTAATTGGGTTTCTTTTTCAGAAATGGATCCTGTCTAACTGAACTTTGCAAAAAGGACCTTCTCCTTCTCTGCTCCTGTTTCCTGGAATATCTTGCAAAAAGATCTGAAGCTCTCGACCTTGACCTCTCTAAGGGATCTGAAACATGTTAAGTTCATGACAAAAAACAACAGACATGTTCATGTTTTTTAGTATTTTACATTGCTGTATAAAGTACCTGTTTTTGTTTGAATTTTATTACATTTCTTCTTTTACTTTTTCATTTGATCTGCTTTTATGTGATTGTCTACTGTTGTCTGTCCCTCGTCTGTTCTTTGTTTGGAACAGGTCTCTCTGGTCAATGAGTCCTCGAGGCTCAACCTGTATAAATAAAGGTTAAATGAACAGTTTGTAATCAAGACACACCAAACAGCTGAGCAGGAGCCTCGTCACGCAGACGCTCACCTGAGCTCCCCTGCAGAACAGAACCATCAGGATCCTCACAGTACCGTCGCTTTTTCAGCTCTTTAACGAGTTGCTTCAGTTTCAGCTCGTCTTTGTGAGTCTGCGGAGCTGAGAGGACGAGGTTGTTTCCTCTCAGCCGAAAATTGTTGTTTTGTTGTGTTATTTTGCTGTTTGGTGTGTTGTCGTTTTATTGTGCTATTTTGATGTTTTGTGATTGTGCTATTTTGATGTTTTGTTATTGTGCCATTTTGACGTTTTGTTATTGTGCCATTTTGATGTTTTGTTATTGTGCTATTTTGTTATTGTTATTTTGTTATTGTGTTGTTTTGTTATGTGCTGTTTTGTTATTGTGCTATTTTGTTATTGTGCTATTTTGTTATTGTGCTATTTTGTTGTTGTGCTATTATGTTATTGTGCTATTTTGTTGTTGTGCTATTGTGTTGTTGTGCTATTTTGTTGTTGTGCTATTTTGTTCTTGTGCTATTTTGTTGTTTTGATGTTTTGCTATTTTGTTGTTTTGTTGTTGTGCTATTTTGTTGTTTTGTTGTTGTGCTATTTTGTTGTTTTGTTGTTGTGTTATTTTGTTGTTTTGTTGTTGTGTTATTTTGTTGTTTTGTTGTTGTGTTATTTTGTTGTTGTGTTATGTTGTTGTTGTGTTATTTTGTTGTGTTGTTGTTGTGTTATTTTGTTGTGTTGTTGTTGTGTTATTTTATTGTGTTTTTGTTGTGTTGTTTTATTGTGTTGTTGTTGTGTTACTTTGTTGTGTTGTTGTAATACTTTGTTGTGTTGTTGTTGTGTTACTTTGTTGTGTTGTTGTTGTGTTACTTTGTTGTGTTGTTGTTGTGTTACTTTGTTGTGTTGTTGTTGTGTTACTTTGTTGTGTTGTTGTTGCGTTACTTTGTTGTTTTGTTGTTGCGTTACTTTGTTGTTTTGTTATTGTGTTACTTTGTTGTTTTGTTATTGTGTTATTTTGTTGTTTTGTTATTTTGTTGTTTTGTTATTGTGCTCTTTTGTTGTTTTGTTATTGTTTTTGTTATTGCGCTATTTTGTTGTTTTGCTATTGTTCTATTTTGTTGTTTTGTTATTGTGCTATTTTGTTGTTTTGTTATTGTGTTATTTTGTTGTTTTGTTATTGTGTTATTTTATTGTTTTGTTATTGTGTTATTTTGTTGTTTTGTTGTTGTGTTATTTTGTTATTGTGTAATTGTGTTGTTTTGTTATTGTGCTATTTTGTTGTTTTGTTATTGTGTTATTTTGTTGTTTTGTTATTGTGTTATTTTGTTATTTTGTTATTTTGTTATTTTGTTATTGTTTTTTGTTATTGCGCTATTTTGTTGTTTTGCTATTGTTCTATTTTGTTGTTTTGTTATTGTGCTATTTTGTTGTTTTGTTATTGTGTTATTTTGTTATTTTGTTATTGTGTAATTGTGTTGTTTTGTTATTGTGCTATTTTGTTGTTTTGTTATTGTGTTATTTTGTTGTTTTGTTATTGTGTTATTTTGTTATTGTGTTATTTTGTTGTTTGTGTGTTTTATTGTTTGCGTTGTGACGGCTGCTCTGATTGAGGCGGTGATGGATACGTCCGTCTGAAATGAGAGGAATATTTAATAGAGTTTTAATATTTGTTGATGAGTCGAGCTTAATGTTTTAGAACTAAAACAACAACGTCTCCACTGGAGGGAAAACTTCATCATTTCATTTAAATTCAGACGTGTCGAGCGTTTCTTCTTAATGTGGAGTAAATAAAGCAAACACAAATTTATCACTTCAAACACCAACGTTCAGCTCGTCCAGCTGTTGCAGCAGCACAGCTGCTGACGAGGAAGAAAAACAAACAGCTCTTTGTTTTTTTTAAAGAGTTTCAAACGTGAAACTTTGATTTACTTTGTGATTTCATCTTCCTGAACTCAAACTCACAGTTTGAACCCAACTTCAGCTGCGTGTGGAGATCTGAACTATCCCTTTAAGTGCTGACCTCGATGTGACCTCTTGTCTTGTGGTCACCTGTGGATGAGGAGCAGCTACAGGAACCTCACGCTCCTCCTCGACCTTCCTGAGGAACTTTACAAAATCTTCTTTATTCATTTTTACCTTGTTTTATTAATTGCAGTTTTACTGTAGTTTATTCTTGTTTGTACTTTTCATGTTGTCTCAAACAGGTCTCTCTCGTAAATGAGTCCTCGTGACTCAATGTGACTAACCTGGATAAATAAAGGTTGACTGAATGAATGATTGAGTTCAACCTTCCGTCAAAAACAACTTAAAAAAGATAAAAACAGTTTTTTTCTGGATGTTTCAGTTTCTGCAGAACATTCCTGAGCCCAGAACTGAGTCTTGGTGCTGATCAGACCCCTAGACCCAGACTGTCAGTTCTGGACGAAGACCATCAGGAGGGTTAGTTACTGTTGCTCCCACCTCTACAGGAGGTTCTGTGTTTGTTTAGATGTTAATGAACTTCAGTGAAGCTCAAGTCAAGAGCTGCACCAACACAACACGTTGAGCACAACCGGTGACCCGGCTGCAAATTGTGTTACCGTGGCAACACAACACATTCAGCACAACCGGAGACCCGGCTGCAGGTTGCGTTACCGTGAGAACACAACACGTTGAGCACAACCGGTGACCCGGCTGCAGGTTGCGTTACCGTGAGAACACAACACGTTGAGCACAACCGGTGACCCGGCTGCAGGTTGCGTTACCGTGAGAACACAACACGTTGAGCACAACCGGAGACCCGGCTGCAGGTTGCGTTAACGTGAGAACACAACACATTGAGCACAACCGGAGACCCGGCTGCAGGTTGCGTTACCGTGACAACACAACACGTTGAGCACAACCGGTGACCCGGCTGCAGGTTGCGTTACCGTGAGAACACAACACGTTGAGCACAACCGGTGAACTGGCTGCAAGTTGCGTTACCGTGGCAACACAACACGTTGAGCACAACCGGTGACCCGGCTGCAGGTTGCGTTACCGTGGCAACACAATACGTTGAGCACAACCGGTGACCCAGCTGCAGGTTGCGTTAACGTGACAACACAACACGTTGAGCACAACCGGTGAACCGGCTGCCGGTTGCGTTACCGTGGCAACACAACACGTTGAGCACAACCAGTGACCCGGCTGCAGGTTACGTTACCGTGGCAACACAACACGTTGAGCACAACCGGTGAACCGGCTGCAGGTTGCGTTACCGTGGCAACACAACACGTTGAGCACAACCAGTGGCCCGGCTGCAGGTTGCGTTACCGTGGCAACACAACACGTTCAGCACAACCAGTGAACCGGCTGCAGGTTGCGTTACCGTGGCAACACAACCGTTGAGCACAACCAGTGGCCCGGCTGCAGGTTGTGTTACCGTGGCAACACAACACATTCAGCACAACCAGTGACCCGGTTGCAGGTTGCGTTACCGTGGCAACACAACACATTCAGCACAACCAGTGACCAGTGACCCGGCTGCAGGTTGCGTTACCGTGGCAACACAACACGTTCAGCACAACCAGTGACCCGGCTGCAGGTTGCGTTACCGTGGCAACACAACACGTTCAGCACAACCAGTGACCAGTGACCCGGCTGCAGGTTGCGTTACCGTGGCAACACAACACGTTCAGCACAACCAGTGACCCGGCTGCAGGTTGCGTTACCGTGGCAATACAACACATTCAGCACAACCAGTGACCAGTGACCCGGCTGCAGGTTGCGTTACCATGGCAACACAACACGTTCATCACAACCAGTGGCCTGGCTGCAGGTTGTGTTACTGTGGCAACACAACACATTCAGCACAACCAGTGACCCAGCTGCAGGTTGTGTTACCATGGCAACACAACTTGTTCAGCACAACCAGTGACCCAGCTGCAGGTTGTGTTACCATGGCAACACAACACGTTCAGCAGAACCAGTGACCAGTGACCCGGCTGCAGGTTGCGTTACCGTGACAACACAACACGTTCAGCACAACCAGTGACCCGGCTGCAGATTGCTTTACCGTGGCAACACAACACGTTCAGCACAACCAGTGACCAGTGACCCAGCTGCAGGTTGTGTTACCATGGCAACACAACTCGTTCAGCACAACCAGTGACCCGGTTGCAGGTTGCGTTACCGTGGCAACACAACATGTTCAGCACAACCAGTGACCCAGCTGCAGGTTGTGTTACCATGGCAACACAACACGTTCAGCACAACCAGTGACCCAGCTGCAGGTTGTGTTACCATGGCAACACAACACGTTCAGCACAACCAGTGACCAGTGACCCGGCTGCAGGTTGCGTTACCGTGACAACACAACACGTTCAGCACAACCAGTGACCCGGCTGCAGATTGCGTTACCGTGGCAACACAACACGTTCAGCACAACCAGTGACCAGTGACCCAGCTGCAGGTTGTGTTACCATGGCAACACAACACGTTCAGCACAACCAGTGACCAGTGACCCGGCTGCAGGTTGCGTTACCGTGGCAACACAACACGTTCAGCACAACCAGTGACCCGGCTGCAGGTTGCGTTACCGTGGCAATGGAACACATTCAGCACAACCAGTGACCAGTGACCCAGCTGCAGGTTGCGTTACCGTGGCAACACAACACGTTCAGCACAACCAGTGACCTGGCTGCAGGTTGTGTTACTGTGGCAACACAACACGTTCAGCACAACCGGTGACCCGGCTGGAGGATGTGTTACCGTGGCAACACAACATGTTCAGCACAACCAGTGACCCGGCTGCAGGTTGCGTTACCGTGGCAACACAACATGTTCAGCACAACCAGTGACCCAGCTGCAGGTTGTGTTACCATGGCATCACAACACGTTCATCACAACCAGTGACCCAGCTGCAGGTTGTGTTACCATGGCAACACAACACGTTCAGCACAACCAGTGACCAGTGACCCGGCTGCAGGTTGCGTTACCGTGACAACACAACACGTTCAGCACAACCAGTGACCAGTGACCCGGCTGCAGGTTGCGTTACCGTGGCAACACAACACGTTCAGCACAACCAGTGACCCGGCTGCAGGTTGCGTTACCGTGGCAATACAACACATTCAGCACAACCAGTGACCTGTGACCCGGCTGCAGGTTGCGTTCCTGTGGCAACACAACACGTTCATCACAACCAGTGGCCTGGCTGCAGGTTGTGTTACCGTGGCAACACAACACGTTCAGCACAACCAGTGACCCGGCTGCAGATTGCGTTACCGTGGCAACACAACACGTTCAGCACAACCAGTGACCAGTGACCCAGCTGCGGGTTGTGTTACCATGGCAACACAACACGTTCAGCACAACCAGTGACCCGGTTGCAGGTTGCGTTACCGTGGCAACACAACATGTTCAGCACAACCAGTGACCCAGCTGCAGGTTGTGTTACCATGGCAACACAACACGTTCAGCACAACCAGTGACCAGTGACCTGGCTGCAGGTTGCGTTACCGTGACAACACAACACGTTCAGCACAACCAGTGACCCGGCTGCAGATTGCGTTACCGTGGCAACACAACATGTTCAGCACAACCAGTGACCAGTGACCCAGCTGCAGGTTGTGTTACCATGGCAACACAACACGTTCAGCACAACCAGTGACCCGGTTGCAGGTTGCGTTACCATGGCAACACAACACGTTCAGCACAACCAGTGACCCGGTTGCAGGTTGCGTTACCATGGCAACACAACATGTTCAGCACAACCAGTGACCCAGCTGCAGGTTGTGTTACCATGGCAACACAACACGTTCAGCACAACCAGTGACCCAGCTGCAGGTTGTGTTACCATGGCAACACAACACGTTCAGCACAACCAGTGACCCGGCTGCAGGTTGCGTTACCGTGACAACACAACACGTTCAGCACAACCAGTGACCCGGCTGCAGATTGCGTTACCGTGGCAACACAACACGTTCAGCACAACCAGTGACCCAGCTGCAGGTTGTGTTACCATGGCAACACAACACGTTCAGCACAACCAGTGACCAGGCTGCAGATTGCGTTACCGTGGCAACACAACACGTTCAGCACAACCAGTGACCAGTGACCCAGCTGCAGGTTGTGTTACCATGGCAACACAACATGTTCAGCACAACCAGTGACCCGGCTGCAGGTTGCATTACCGTGGCAACACAACATGTTCAGCACAACCAGTGACCCAGCTGCAGGTTGCGTTACCATAGCAACACAACACGTTCAGCACAACCAGTGACCCGTTTCATCCGTCCACACCACAGATTTGATATCTGGAGACCAGAAAGCCTACGAGGAGGGAAACGGGGACAGGGGACGGGCGGGACGCACCCGCTTTGGATGTCATCAACCATAAAATGGCCCTTATCAGTTATTATCATCCCCATTCGTAGCGGTCAGATTGCCCCTCCTGTACCTCCTAGGAGGTTTAAAGGTACGTTGTCTCCGTTACAAGTGATGACAGCAGGCTCCGTCTTTAACTACGTGGTTAGGTTTAGAGTAAAGGGTCTTGGTTAGGTTTAGGGTTGGTCCTCTGGGTCAGGTTTAAGGTTAGGTGTAGGAAAATGGTTACATAAGCTGAAAAAAACTAAAACACAACACTTCTGGGTTCACAGAAACACGCTGCCTACTCACAGCGATAATAACGCAGATAACGTTTTTTCAAACATGCTAGGAGGTAGATTGGACAGTTTCGCTGATACATATGGGGATGATGACAGTTGATAACTCCCATTGTATGGACTGACAACATCCGAACCCGCTGCGGAACGCTGCAAACGAGACTGTGGTAGGTGTTTTCCATGTCAGAGACGTGGAGGACAGAGCCAGCAGGGTTCAGTCAATCCAGAATAAACCGTGGAGACTCTGGTGGACCTGAGACAAGCTGGGAGGGATCGCTGTAGCTGGACTAAACCGAACCAGAACCAGAACTGACAGCAGGTCCACCCTGAGCGGTGTCAGCCGGACTTACAGGTTCTGGCACACATGTGATGTTTTCGAACACAAATAATTGTATTAATTTATTTTTATTAACTTCAAAGACCTGCAGATGGACGTGGACGTGTTCTCAAAATGAAAGGACCAGAGGACGGACAACATCATTTCTGAACTGAAACGGTTCTGCAGGTCCAGATTCTTCTATCCCGTGTCCCATTCTGGGTCCATTTCTGATGATTTATTGGAGCTGAAGAAAGTTCTCTGAAGAAGATCTTTAAAAACACAGATTTCAGAAAGAAATAGAAATAAGTCAAAAAACCTCAACAGCATGGTCTCAACAGAGATTTAACCCGTCCTGCAGATTCTGGAGGTTCTGGTCTGTGATGAGGACATGTCCTCAGGTCCGAGCTGCAGGGAACCAGTTCTGAAGACATTTTAAAATCATCTGAGAGCCCACAGCTGAAGATCACGAGACCTGGAGGACCACAGCAGAATGAGCCTGGACCTTTGATCCTCTGAGGATCCTTAAAGATCCACTGACGTGATTTTTCTACTATTCATCAAATTGCTCAAAATATATATATTTTATCATTTAAATATGTTAGTTTTTGCAAACAAAATGATAAATCACTTTAATTTTGCTTTAAAAGTGATTTTGAACTTCAAGCTGTGTTTAATCGTGGGAAATCCGTTTACACCCGAACGCACCATCTGTGATGTAATGTCCAGAGTTGAGGCAGAGCTCTGAGCTTGTCACGGTGTGCGCAGCTCCACATGAAAGTCAGTCTGATACAGCATCAGACCTAAATTAGATCCTGTTGTTTCTTGTTCCATCACCCAAACTATTTTCTGCTTCCCAAAATGAAGACAAATAGCTCAAATCTTCACCTAGATTGATAAATTAGTCAAGTTTTAAAATGTCCGCTATTGAAGAGACTGGAGCCCTCTGCCTCTCACTCTGGACATTACATCACAGATGGTGCGTTCAGGTGTAAACGGATTTCCCATGATTAAACACGGCTTGAAGTTCAAAATCACTTTTAAAGCAAAATTAAAGTGATTTATCATTTTGTTTGCAAAAACTAACATATTTAAATGATAAAATATATATATTTTGAGCAATTTGATGAATAGTAGAAAAATCACGTCAGTGGATCTTTAAAGCAGATCTGAACCCTCGGACCTGGACTACAGCAGAACAAACCCGATTCCATCAGAACCAGAAGCAGCCGAAGCAGCTGGAGACGAAGGCCCGAGTGACAGGAGCAGAGGACAACGAGGACGGAGGAATAAAGTGGAGGGTCTAAACTTTGGGTAATTATCTGGCTGTAGGTCCAGGATGATGGGTCTGGTTTCTGCTGGTGGACCGCCTGCAGCAAGAGGAGGAGGAGGAGGAGGAGGAGGTGCTGAAGGTCAGATCATTACAAAGAAATAAGGAACCGAATGAAGAGAGGAGAAACGACCCTGAAGGCAGCGTCACACGTCAGGACCGTCTGAGAGGGAAGTTAGAAATGTCCCTTTACTGAGACGTCCACTTTCATTTAGAGCCCATCAATGGTCATTAGCTGCAGAGACACCGGGGACAGACAGACGATCAATGGACTGATTAAAGAGACAAAGACAGCCGGAGCTGAAGGACTCCTCCTGCTCAGCAGGTCCTGGTACTGGTGGACCAATCAGAGCAGAGGAACTTCAACACGTCCTGCAGCAGAGACACTCTGAGAGGACACACTGAGGGATGAAGACAGAGAGACTCTGAGAGGACACACTGAGGGATGAAGACAGAGACACTCTGAGAGGACACACTGAGGGATGAAGACAGAGACACTCTGAGAGGACACCGTCTGTCCTGCAGCAGAGAGACTCTGAGAGGACACTGTCTGTCCTGCAGCAGAGAGACTCTGAGAGGACACACTGAGGGATGAAGACAGAGAGACTCTGAGAGGACACACTGAGGGATGAAGACAGAGACACTCTGAGAGGACACACTGAGGGATGAAGACAGAGAGACTCTGAGAGGACACACTGAGGGATGAAGACAGAGAGACTCTGAGAGGACACACTGAGGGATGAAGACAGAGACACTCTGAGAGGACACAATGAGGGATGAAGACAGAGACACTCTGAGAGGACACACTGAGGGATGAAGACAGAGACACTCTGAGAGGACACACTGAGGGATGAAGACAGAGACACTCTGAGAGGACACACTGAGGGATGAAGACAGAGACACTCTGAGAGGACACAATGAGGGATGAAGACAGAGAGACTGAAGACCGGAGGAGACGTTGGACAAGAGTTTTCTGGTGTTAAAATCATGTCTTTCTTCAGAGCTCCTCCAGGTTCAGCTGTTCGTAAAGTTCTGAAAACAGTTCGGTCCAACTTCCTGTGATCCGGTTAAACTCTGAGTGATGGTTCTGAAGTCTGAGCTGGAGGTCCAAACAGGACCGGGTTTACGACTCCATGCTTGTCTGGTGGGACAGACGACGTCCTCAGGAGTCTCCAGGACGCTCAGGACATTTGAGGGTTTTGATCCGTGACTCTCGGAGGTCTGCGGTCCAGTCGCTCCGGTTCTGGACCGGTCCAACAGGTTCGTCCAACTTCTCTTCACTTCTAAACTTTAAACCATAAACATGAACAGAACCGGCCGCTCCAAACGCAGCTGCATGGCTCGCTGGTCTCTGTTCTCAGAACCGGGTCAGACCAGAACACAAAGTTGGAGTTTGGAACCACATCATGAAGACTGTCTTCTGAAGAAACGCTGAACTTTAGAAGTCTAACTAAAGACATGTGGGACGTTGTCTCATAGTGTGGGACGTTGTCTCATAGTGTGGGACGTTGTCTCGTAGTGTGGGACGTTGTCTCGTAGTGTGGGACGTTGTCTCGTAGTGTGGGACGTTGTCTCGTAGTGTGGGACGTTGTCTCGTAGTGTGGGACGTTGTCTCGTAGTGTGGGACGTTGTCTCGTAGTGTGGGACGTTGTCTCGTAGTGTGGGACGTTGTCTCGTAGTGTGGGACGTTGTCTCGTAGTGTGGGACGTTGTCTCGTAGTGTGGGACGTTGTCTCGTAGTGTGGGACGTTGTCTCGTAGTGTGGGACGTTGTCTCGTAGTGTGGGACGTTGTCTCGTAGTGTGGGACGTTGTCTCGTAGTGTGGGACGTTGTCTCGTAGTGTGGGACGTTGTCTCGTAGTGTGGGACGTTGTCTCGTAGTGTGGGACGTTGTCTCGTAGTGTGGGACGTTGTCTCGTAGTGTGGGACGTTGTCTCGTAGTGTGGGACGTTGTCTCGTAGTGTGGGACGTTGTCTCGTAGTGTGGGACGTTGTCTCGTAGTGTGGGACGTTGTCTCGTAGTGTGGGACGTTGTCTCGTAGTGTGGGACGTTGTCTCGTAGTGTGGGACGTTGTCTCGTAGTGTGGGACGTTGTCTCGTAGTGTGGGACGTTGTCTCGTAGTGTGGGACGTTGTCTCGTAGTGTGGGACGTTGTCTCGTAGTGTGGGACGTTGTCTCGTAGTGTGGGACGTTGTCTCGTAGTGTGGGACGTTGTCTCGTAGTGTGGGACGTTGTCTCGTAGTGTGGGACGTTGTCTCGTAGTGTGGGACGTTGTCTCGTAGTGTGGGACGTTGTCTCGTAGTGTGGGACGTTGTCTCGTAGTGTGGGACGTTGTCTCGTAGTGTGGGACGTTGTCTCGTAGTGTGGGACGTTGTCTCGTAGTGTGGGACGTTGTCTCGTAGTGTGGGACGTTGTCTCGTAGTGTGGGACGTTGTCTCGTAGTGTGGGACGTTGTCTCGTAGTGTGGGACGTTGTCTCGTAGTGTGGGACGTTGTCTCGTAGTGTGGGACGTTGTCTCGTAGTGTGGGACGTTGTCTCGTAGTGTGGGACGTTGTCTCGTAGTGTGGGACGTTGTCTCGTAGTGTGGGACGTTGTCTCGTAGTGTGGGACGTTGTCTCGTAGTGTGGGACGTTGTCTCGTAGTGTGGGACGTTGTCTCGTAGTGTGGGACGTTGTCTCGTAGTGTGGGACGTTGTCTCGTAGTGTGGGACGTTGTCTCGTAGTGTGGGACGTTGTCTCGTAGTGTGGGACGTTGTCTCGTAGTGTGGGACGTTGTCTCGTAGTGTGGGACGTTGTCTCGTAGTGTGGGACGTTGTCTCGTAGTGTGGGACGTTGTCTCGTAGTGTGGGACGTTGTCTCGTAGTGTGGGACGTTGTCTCGTAGTGTGGGACGTTGTCTCATACATAGGCGTAGATCCTGGGAGGGTCGGGGGGGTCCGGACCCCCCCAATCTTGGGGAAATATAGATCTGTCCCCCCCAATAATTCAATAAAGGAAACCGTGTCTTTAAACAATATAAATATAAAAAGGCAAAAAAAGAGAGAAATCCGCCATTATTCTAAGAAAAAAGGAAAATTTGCCCCCCCCCCCTTCTCTGTTGGCAAATGGTTTAGTCCAATGTTTACAAGGAACAACAACAGCACCGGAGTCACAGGCTCGCGCGGAGCCGCTGGGTGGGAGTGAGCTGCAGCACAAACTATTAACTTCCAGTAAGTAGCTACTTAAAACATAGGTGACAGTGACTGGGAGGAAAAGGTCTTTCACAGTGTTGAAAGACAAGTGTGTCTGTGTCTCATTAGTGGCTGTAGCAACAGCAAAACGCAACGAGGAGCGACACTTCATCAGCTAACACGCTAGCTTCAATGCTAACTGGCTCACAACAGACAGAAGAATGTCAGCGCAGCTTTGAGCAGGATGGATTCACATTCATCATATTTTCAGGTGTGGAGCTCTTGAAAGAAGTAATGATAAAATATGTGAAAGATAATTAATTAAAAAAGAGTAGAGAAGATGTGATGATTAGTTAAAATGATTTTATATGTGTAGCACTTTGTTGCAGCTGTGGTTGTTTTAAGGGCTTTATAAATAAATTATTATAATAAAAAATGTTGAGGATCAATACTTATGTCACATGATTAATTTAAAAATGTCACTGTTTATTATATTACATTATTGATATTTTGTATCTGCAACTGGAATATTTTATTCTTAATAGGTTCTTAAAAAATGCTACATATTTGTTAATAGTTAAAAGGCATATTTTGAATGAATGTTACAAACGTGTTCATTTCTACAAAACAGTTAATAAAATATTTATAAAATACAATGAATTTCAAATGTTACAGATTGAGTTTAACATAAAAGAAATAGTGTTTTATGTTTAAATATCAGTAAGTAATCCATTATGCCCCCTTGTTTAGGACTGGAACCGATCTCAGCTGCTTTTGTGTGAAGGCAGGGACACCCAGGACAGGTCACCAGAGACACCCAGGACTCGTCTCCAGTCCATCACAGAGACAGACAAAGAGACAAACAACCATCCACACTCCCAGTCAAAGCTAACAACAATTTGCACAGAAGAGCCAAAAAGTTATTCAAACTGAGGACTCAAGTTCTTGATTGAGAGTTCTAATCACTACTGGTAATTATCAATAATAATTGATCATATTTACCAAGCTAAATCATTGTGTGGAGTCTTTAATAATACAGACCAGATCAGATGTGATCAGGCAGTCATATATTCACATGTATGTAAATGTATTATTATTAATACTATAATTAAAGTTGAACCATGCAAATTTGTTTGGAACGAACAAGTGGACCTTTGTGCCTCTTGGTCCCACTGAAGTAGCTCTCAGTCTCAAAAAGTTTGGTGACCCCTGCATTAAAGTATTTCTTCTCCTTGAAAACTGTTTTCTTTTTACTCTGATGCATGCTCAATAATCCAGGTAGAAAAATCTAAAAAAGCTAAGTCTGGTCCTCTGGACATTCAAAAAAAAACAAAACAAAGCAAAAAAAATGTAGAAACGTTTCGTCTTTCGTCCGAAAGACTTCCTCAGTCTGAGTTGCTGTGTTCAGCTCAGTCTTATAAATAGCACCCTCCCACAGTGGATCAACCAGTTGGCTGATGACAGCCTGAAACCAGCTGCTCACATGATCAAGGAGGGCCATCAGCCTAACAATGGATCATTAGCACCCTGATGGTTGTTTGCTATTCACAGAGGGCTGAGTGATACTAGCAATAACAGCATTGTAAGAGGGAGACAGTTGAACCCGGAGGCCTCCACCTCTGTTTAATGATGGACGGTTTCTTTTCACAAAGATGGCCTCCTTTACTCCTCTCTCAAACCATCGTTCCTCTCTATCAAGGATGTGAACATCTTCATCCCTGAAAGAGTGACCGCTGGCCTGGAGATGAGTGTAGACTGCAGAGTCCTGACCTGATGATGTTGATCTTCTGTGCTGGGCCATCCTTTTGGCCAGTGGCTGTTTAGTTTCCCCGATGTAAGACTGATCACAGCCCTCCTGACACTGAACAGCATACACAATATTACTCTGTTTGTGCCGGGGGACTGGATCTTTGGGATGAACCAGTCTTTGCCGTAATGTATTTTGGGGTTTAAAAGCCACTGGGACGTTGTGTTTAGAGAATAAACGTCTCAATGTCTCTGAAACTCCCGCAACATACGGAATGACCACTGGTCTGGGTCTGGGTTCCTTCTTTTCACCTGATGGCTGGCTGGAGTCCTGTTTGGGTTTCTTCTCTGCTTTCAGGAAGGCCCAGTTAGGATATCCACATTTCCCTAGAGCCTGTTTTGTGTGTGATTTCTCCTTCTCTAGGGAAATGTGGATATCCTAACTGGGCCTTCCTGAAAGCAGAGAAGAATTATTATTATATTGGGGAAACTAAACAGCCACTGGCCAAAAGGATGGCCCAGCACAGAAGATCAACATCATCAGGTCAGGACTCTGCAGTCTACACTCATCTCCAGGTCAGAGGTCACTCTTTCAGGGATGAAGATGTTCACATCCTTGATAGAGAGGAACGATGGTTTGAGAGAGGAGTAAAGGAGGCCATCTTTGTGAAAAGAAACCGTCCATCATTAAACAGGGGTGGAGGCCTCCGGGTTCAACTGTCTCCCTCTTACAATGCTGTTATTGCTAGTATCACTCAGCCCTCTGTGAATAGCAAACAACCATCAGGGTGCTAATGATCCATTGTTAGGCTGATGGCCCTCCTTGATCATGTGAGCAGCTGGTTTCAGGCTGTCATCAGCCAACTGGTTGA
This sequence comes from Garcialebias charrua, assembly GCA_038048925.1. NCBI lineage: Eukaryota > Metazoa > Chordata > Actinopteri > Cyprinodontiformes > Rivulidae > Garcialebias > Garcialebias charrua. The sequence continues at coordinate 65,224 of JBBPBX010004609.1, forward strand.
TCCACTGTGGGAGGGTGCTATTTATAAGACTGAGCTGAACACAGCAACTCAGACTGAGGAAGTCTTTCGGACGAAAGACGAAACGTTTCTACATTTTTTTTGCTTTGTTTTGTTTTATTTTTTGAATGTCCAGAGGACCAGACTTAGCTTTTTTAGATTTTTCTTTTTAAGCTTTAAGATTTTGGGAAGGTGTGGTACCAGATTATCAGTGACACTGACCACAGCAATCTATGAATACAAGCCAAACTGAAATTTAAACAATATTTAGAGGGGACCTATTTTGCAAAATTCTCATTTTGCCACTTGTCATTTTGACAAGTGGCAAAGATTGAACACATTAATTTTTTTATAAGAGTAATGAGTGTCACTATTGTACTGATTAATAGTAGTATTAAGACTACTAAATACATGCCATTTAAATCAATATTATTGCTGATTATTCTGCATAGTATATGCATGCAGTTTGGATAAACTTCCCTCTGTACATTTTGCATTACATTTCACTGTAACTTTGCCGACCCCCCCAAAATTGCTCTTAAAAAATTTCCTTGTTTAAGGTCCCCCCCAATAATGAGATGAAATCTACGCCCTTGGTCTCATAGTGTGGGACGTTGTCTCATAGTGTGGGACGTTGTCTCGTAGTGTGGGACGTTGTCTCATAGTGTGGGACATTGTCTCGTAGTGTGGGACGTTGTCTCGTAGTGTGGGACGTTGTCTCGTAGTGTGGGACGTTGTCTCGTAGTGTGGGACGTTGTCTCGTAGTGTGGGACGTTGTCTCGTAGTGTGGGACGTTGTCTCGTAGTGTGGGACGTTGTCTCGTAGTGTGGGACGTTGTCTCGTAGTGTGGGACGTTGTCTCGTAGTGTGGGACGTTGTCTCGTAGTGTGGGACGTTGTCTCGTAGTGTGGGACGTTGTCTCGTAGTGTGGGACGTTGTCTCGTAGTGTGGGACGTTGTCTCGTAGTGTGGGACGTTGTCTCGTAGTGTGGGACGTTGTCTCGTAGTGTGGGACGTTGTCTCGTAGTGTGGGACGTTGTCTCGTAGTGTGGGACGTTGTCTCGTAGTGTGGGACGTTGTCTCGTAGTGTGGGACGTTGTCTCGTAGTGTGGGACGTTGTCTCGTAGTGTGGGACGTTGTCTCGTAGTGTGGGACGTTGTCTCGTAGTGTGGGACGTTGTCTCGTAGTGTGGGACGTTGTCTCGTAGTGTGGGACGTTGTCTCGTAGTGTGGGACGTTGTCTCGTAGTGTGGGACGTTGTCTCGTAGTGTGGGACGTTGTCTCGTAGTGCGGGACGTTGTCTCGTAGTGTGGGACGTTGTCTCGTAGTGTGGGACGAGGGACTGGTCCGACCTGGGTTCAGGTTCTGACCCGCAGGTTTGTCTTTAGCTTCCTGGCGGCTCTGGTTCTGTCCCCGGCGACGCGTCAGTCAGATCCGCTCTGACCTGAGTGAAGATGAACAGGTGTTCAGGTCCGGTCAGGACAGAACCGGACCTGAACAGAACTGCTCATCTGATGGTACCCTGGGTCACCTGTCAATCATCCACTGCAGAACAGGCGGAGTCATCGAACTTTACAAACGTTCTTTTGATTTATGATGAAGTCTCGGTTGATCCAGTGAGACACTTCAACCGCACTTTGTTTCAAATAAATACAGGTAGTCCTCGACTTACGACGTTTTGCGGTTACGAACGCCCTCCCATTGAAAAGCATTGTTCGAGTTACGCGGTTTATGCGCCTTTACACCAAAAAATACGGTACCGAAACTCACCGGAGGACAGCGGAAATTTACAGGAGGTTTACAGGAGGGAGGAGGGAGAGTAGCTTGATGCAGTCAGTGGAAAATTACCAGGAGACCTCATAGTTTGGACAGGCAGAGGTAACTGAGCTCTGGTACAGGAGCTAACATGCTAACAGACCTTGCTGTAAACAGTCTGGACCACGCGAACTACAGGCAGCCTCAGATGTTGGAGGGACACCGAGCTAACATGCAGAGGAACGGCTTCACCAGCATACCAGTAGGCCATTAACTCTTTTTTACCTTCATTATGGCTCCGAATGTGTTTTTTGATAATCATGTAGGGTAATGTGTTAGGATAGGCTAAGTGCTTGGTAAAATAGTACAGTACTGTACGTATGAGGTGCCGTCTGGATGCATTTTCCGACTTACTTCGAAATCCGTGTTACGAACGGGTGCAGGAATGGAACTCGTTCGTAAGTCGGGGACCACCTGTATTTGAAAGTCTCTTCGTTCGGCTGACAGGAAGTCCAACAAACCTTCTGTCCTGCAGCAGAACCCAGAACCAAACCCAGGACGGTCGCTCCCACCAGGACCAGACACAAGGAACCGAAAGAAACGAACGAAGAGCGTTTTCCCGTCTGATCGTACGACGGTACACTTTTACAAACGTTTGTTGGGAATGTGGGCGGGGCCTAAATTAAAACTTTTGTTCCGTTAGAACCTTCTGAGTTCTGAGGCTCCTGTTTCCATGGAAACCAGATGTAGTTTTGTTTCAGATCTTCGGCTCTTGGTTTCTGGAAGTCGTTTCACCGCAGCTGATTCCTTCATTCGTCCCAATAATCACTTCCAATTGGTCAATTAGGCCCACTCACCTCCACAGACCGACGCCCCCCCACCCCGTAACGAGCCCATCAGAGGAGAGTCATCACGTGTTTCATCACGTCCACAGGCCGAGCTCAGAGCATCACGTCCAGGCCTGTTTCCTGAAGGCAGAGCCCGAGGGAACGTCAGGGCTAACCTGGACTTTAGAGAAGCTGAAGTTCTCCAGGTTTGTCTCTGATTTAAGAACGAGCTGACCCATGAAACTGCTGCAGGTCGAGAAGAAACTCTCCTGGGACGTGGAAGGTGTCAGAGTCTCTGGGAGCTTCTTATGCTGCAAATGTCTCCATATGTCTTCAGAGAAGTTCCTGTGAAACCACCCTACAGGACACCGAAGACCTTCAACCTGTCCTGTCCACCTGAGGTCATCTAGGAGGAGGAGGGACAATAAACCAGGTCTGGTTCTCCAGAGGAGAACCTCATTTCGCCTGAAGGCGACTCTGATCAACTCTCGCTTGTCTGCAGCTCTGGAAACACTCAGAGGTCAGAGAGGTGAAGGACTTCGAGGCGTTCGGGGAAATACTGCAGCTGATGGAGCAGGAGACGTCCTGGAAAGTTTACCCTGAAGGTCAGACTGTGCAATGCCCAGAGCAACCAGCTCCATGTCAGACTGTACAGGTGTTGATCCTGGACGGCTTGCTTTGTTCTCCTTGTGTCCAGCATGTGCTCAGAGCGCTTTCTTATTACCAACACTGTCAGTCAATGATCACCTGTCCATCATTAGGTATTATCTCAGCTGCACTCACTCAGTAATCACTTCAGGTTCTCCTTCTCTCAACGGTTGACGGATACAGTCAGTAGTTTTTCTGCTCTCCACTATTCAAACAGTAATAATGGCGGATAGCAGAGTGCTGTTTGTGCTGCTCACACTTTTCAACATGGCAAGCCAACCACATCCTTGATCCAAAACAACCACATCCTTGATCCAAAACAACCACATCCTCGATCCAAACCAACCACATCCTCGATCCAAACCAATCACATCCTTGATCCAAACCAACCACATCCTTGATCCAAACCAATCAATTCCTTGATCCAAACCAACCACATCCTTGATCCAAACCAACCACATCCTTGATCCAAACCAACCACATCCTTGATCCAAACCAACCACATCCTTGATCCAAACCAACCACATCCTTGATCCAAACCAACCACATCCTTGATCCAAACCAACCACATCCTTGATCCAAATCAACCACATCCTTGATCCAAACCAACCACATCCTTGATCCAAACCAACCACATCCTTGATCCAAATCAACCACATCCTTGATCCAAACCAACCACATCCTTGATCCAAACCAACCACATCCTTGATCCAAACCAACCACATCCTTGATCCAAACCAACCACATCCTTGATCCAAACCAACCACATCCTTGATCCAAACCAACCACATCCTTGATCCAAACCAACCACATCCTTGATCCAAACCAACCACATCCTTGATCCAAACCAACCACATCCTTGATCCAAACCAACCACATCCTTGATCCAAACCAACCACATCCTTGATCCAAACCAACCACATCCTTGATCCAAACCAACCACATCCTTGATCCAAACCAACCACATCCTTGATCCAAACCAACCACATCCTTGATCCAAACCAACCACATCCTTGATCCAAACCAACCACATCCTTGATCCAAACCAACCACATCCTTGATCCAAACCAACCACATCCTTGATCCAAACCAACCACATCCTTGATCCAAACCAACCACATCCTTGATCCAAACCAACCACATCCTTGATCCAAACCAACCACATCCTTGATCCAAACCAACCACATCCTTGATCCAAATCAACCACATCCTTGATCCAAACCAACCACATCCTTGATCCAAACCAACCACATCCTTGATCCAAACCAACCACATCCTTGATCCAAACCAACCACATCCTTGATCCAAACCAACCACATCCTTGATCCAAACCAACCACATCCTTGATCCAAACCAACCACATCCTTGATCCAAACCAACCACATCCTTGATCCAAACCAACCACATCCTTGATCCAAACCAACCACATCCTTGATCCAAACCAACCACATCCTTGATCCAAACCAACCACATCCTTGATCCAAACCAACCACATCCTTGATCCAAACCAACCTTTATATGTTCACCATTGTGTATGTTGTCATGTTCTAGACTGAAGTTTCTGCGTCCTTCTGGTTGAAAGCCTAAAGCCACAGCGCCACCTGGTGACCTGGCATGGAAACAAGGAGCACAGCTCAACATCTCAACGAGCTTTAATGTTGATTTTACACGATTATTGTTAGAAAAACACTATTGTTTCTAGAGACTGTTCTCTTGTGAACTGGATCTTGTGAACTGGGCCTCGGACTCATGAGGTGAACAGAGACTTTGCAGATATAAAAACTGAAATCCTGCAGAGTCAACGTCTGTTTGCTGCAGATGTGTCAGTTCAGAACAAAGTTCTGGACGTGGGTCTAATCTGGATGAAAATCAGAACCAGAAACTGTTTCCTGAACTGTTTTTCTTTAAAACAGGAAGAACGATGAAAAGCTGACCAGCCCTCCAGTGTTTGTTAAAGTGGTTTGAAGCTGTCGGAGTCGTATCTCAGACTTCAGAGGCGCTCCTTCAGTGGAACCTTTGTTCCAACAAACACAAAACAGTTTACTTTTAGTTTGTTTCAACAGTTTTGAATAAAATCCCAGTGTGGATGGAAGTGAAGCTCACTGAGGTCGTTTTCTCTGTGATGGTTCACGTGTATGTGAGCTGGTTTTTGTTTCCAGAAGGTAACGAGGTCATGTGTCTCACCTGATTCCCGTCTCCTTCCTCAATCATCTTCATCCTTCAGGGGCCCGGACTTCAGAGAGTCCGATCGATGGGGGGGGGGCACTTCAAACGGTTCTCGTCTCCTTTGAAACGAGCAGGAGGCAACAATATCCAACATGCACAAGAGCAGGTTGCGTCAGTGGAGCTGCTGTGGAGGCTGAAAGAAGAAAAGACGAAGGAAGGATGGAAAACCATGGAGAGGAAGAGGAGTGGAGCTGGGAGAGAAGAAACTAAATGAGGCGATAAAAGTGAAGCGTGTCCAGTCGAGCCTGAGGGCGGAGATGAGTCTGAAGTATGACGAGATGATCTGACTCTCGCTTTCGTCTCATTACTGAACTGAGCACGTCGGAAGTCTCACGTTAACGCTTTCCGATGTCAGCCATTCAAACACAAAGACACAAGACGGTAGTTCTACGAGATGAGGCTCATGACTGTTCTCATCTGTTATGAGACAACAACGCTTTCAAATGAGGTAGTCTGCAAAAACAAAGCAGATTCATCCATCATCCATCTATTATACATCCATCCATCGTCCATCTATTATACATCCATCCATCCATCCATCCATCCATCTATTATACATCCATCCATCGTCCATCTATTATACATCCATCCATCCATCTATTATTATACATACATCATCATCCATCTATTATACATCCATCCATCCATCATCCATCTATTATACATCCATCCATCCATCATCCATCTATTATACATCCATCATCCATCTATTATATATCCATCCTCCATCTATTATACATCCATCCATCCATCTGTCATCCATCTATTATACATCCATCATCCATCCATCATCCATCTATTATACATACATCCATCATCCATCTATTATACATCCATCCATCCATCATCCATCTATTATACATCCATCCATCCATCATCCATCTATTATACATCCATCATCCATCTATTATATATCCATCCTCCATCTATTATACATCCATCATCCATCTATTATACATCCATCCATCCATCATCCATCTATTATACATCCATCATCCATCCATCATACATCCATCATACATCCATACATCATCATCCATCTATTATACATCCAGCCATCAATCATCCATCTATTATACATCCATCATCCATCCATCATCCATCTATTATACATCCATCCATCATCATCCATCTATTATACATCCAGCCAGCCATCAATCATCCATCTATTATACATCCATCCATCCATCATCCATCTATTATACATCCATCCATCATCCTCCATCTATTATATATCCATCATCCATCTATTATACATCCATCCATCCATCATCCATCCATCATCCATCCATCATCCATCTACATGTATTATACATCCATCCATCATCATCCATCTATTATACATCCAGCCAGCCATCAATCATCCATCTATTATACATCCATCCATCCATCATCCATCTATTATACATCCATCCATCATCATCCATCTATTATACATCCATCAATCATCCATCTATTATACATCCATCCATCCATCATCCATCTATTATACATCCATCGTCCATCCATCAATTATACATCCATCCATCATCATCCATCTATTATACATCCATCCATCCATCTGTCATCCATCTATTATACATCCATCATCCATCCATCATCCATCTATTATACATACATCCGTCATCCATCTATTATACATCCATCCATCCATCATCCATCTATTATACATCCATCCATCCATCATCCATCTATTATACAACCATCATCCATCTATTATATATCCATCCTCCATCTATTATACATCCATCATCCATCTATTATACATCCATCCATCCATCATCCATCTATTATACATCCATCATCCATCTATTATACATCCATCCATCATCATCCATCCATTATACATCCAGCCAGCCATCAATCATCCATCTATTATACATCCATCCATCCATCATCCGTCTATTATACATCCATCCATCATCATCCATCATCCATCTATTATACATCCATCATCCATCTATTATATACCCATCCTCCATCTATTATACATCCATCATCCATCTATTATACAACCATCCATCCATCATCCATCCATCATCCATCCATCATCCATCTATTATACATCCATCCATCATCATCCATCTATTATACATCCATCAATCATCCATCTATTATACATCCATCAATCATCCATCTATTATACATCCATCGTACATCCATCAATTATACATCCATCATCATCCATCTATTATACATCCAACCAACCATCCATCATCCAACTATTATTCATCCATCCAGCCATCATCCATCTATTATACATCCATCCATCATCCATCTATTATACATCCATCCATCATCCATCTATTATATATCCATCCTCCATCTATTATACATCCATCATCCATCTATTATACATCCATCCATCCATCCATCATCCATCTATTATACATCCATCCTTCATCATCCATCTATTATACATCCAGCCAGCCAGCCATCCATCATCCATCTATTATACATCCATCCAGCCATCCATCCAGCCATCCATCTATTGTACACCCATCCATCCATTATCCATCTATTATACATCATCCATCGATCATCCATATATTATACATCCATCCATCATCCATCTATTATACATCCATCTATTATACATCCATCCATCATCCATCTATTATACATCCATCTATTATACATCCATCCATCATCCATCTATTATACATCTATCTATTATACATCCATCCATCATCCCTCTATTATACATCCATCCATCCATCTATTATACATCCATCCATCCATCATCCATCTATTATACATCCATCCATCCATCAATTATACACCCATCCATCCATCATCCATCTATTATACATCCATCCATCCATCATCCATCTATTATACATCCATCCATCATCCATCTATTATACATCCATCCATCATCCATCTATTATACATCCATCCAGCCATCCATCATCCATCTATTATACATCCATCAATCATCCATCATCCACCCATCTATTATGCATCCAGCCAGCCATCCATCATCCATCTATTATACATCCGTCCATCCATCATCTTTACCCGCTTCTTCTTTTACAGGTCACTGGTGTCCATATCCAGCAATCACTGTGTGACAGGCGGGGAACACCTGGACAGGTCTGTGGGAAGAAACTGGAGTACCAGGAGGAAACCCACACAGCACGGAGAAAACATGCAAACTCCACAGAGAACGATCCCTGGCCAGGATTTGAACCAGCAACCTTCTTGCTGAGATGCCATCAGGATCAGTTCTGCTCAGGTTCCTCTCATTAAGATCCAACAGAATAGTTTCATGTGGAGACAGAAGACCCAGTTCAGGGCTCTATGAACCATCTGGTCAGGAGCTGCTTTCACATGAAATAAATCACATCTCCTAACACTGACCTTCTCCAGAGATGCAGTAACCTGAATCAGACAGAGTCGATGTGTCCTCAGGGTGACAGTTCCAATAAGTCTCTAAACGATGACATCATCTCATTTGTGCGATCATCCACAGAGGATTAGGCTGTGGGAGACAGAAAAAGAGTAAAAACAGCCTCGTTGTGTTTAGAACTAAATAATCTTTCTTCTGTTAATTTTTCTGTCATAACTCTCCTTTATGGTCTGGAACCGGCAAAAAGACCCAAAAGAAACAGAGTTATTTAAAAGCATTGATTATTTTAGACAGAAACATTCACATCCCAGCGTAGATGAATCAAGTCAGAGTCAGAGTCAGAGAGTCTTTATTGTCATTTGCACCGCATGTGGTACATGTGATGAAAACGAGATTATGTACACGGGGTCCCAGTTACATCCAACAACAAATGCAAGAGAAAAACAGTAATAACATCTAGAATTAACTAAGAGAAACATCAACTAGTAATACACTAAGCCCTAATGTAGTAGAAAAACATCATTATAAACAGCAGCACGAACATGAGTCTGTATGAGCAGATGGTCACAGATGAACACAGCAACAAGAAAACAGATCAGCATCAGCATGATGTGATATTTTGCAGTGATTATTCTTATTATTTATTTATTCATGAGTCTAACAGCCTCAGGGTAGAAGCTGTTCCTCAGTCTAGTGGTTCTACATTTGATGCTCCTCAACCTCCGTCCTGAGGGGAGTGGGGCAAAGAGTGAGTGTGCTGGGTGAGTGAGGTCTTTCATGATGCAGGTGGCTCTTTTCCTGCATCTGGAGGTGTAAATGTCTGTGATGGTGGGGAGACTGACTCCAACAGACTTCTGTGCAGCCTTCACCACTCTCTGCAGAGCTTTTCTTTCTGCAGCTGTGCAGCCTCCATGCCACACGTTGATGCTGGAGCACAGGATGCTCTCCACTGCACACCTGTAGAAGGAGGTGAGGACTGGGCTGCTCAGACCAGCTCGTCTCAGCCGTCTGAGGAAGTAGAGTCTCTGATGACCTTTCTTGATCAGGCTGGTGGTGTTGTTGCTCCAGCTGAGGTTATCATTCATGTGTACACCCAAGTATTTGTAGCTGGAGACCACTTCCACTGCAGACCCACCTATTTTCAGTGGGGCATGGGTGTGTTTGTTCCTTCTGAAGTCCACAATCATCTCCTTTGTCTTCTTCACATTCATGTGAAGGTTATTCTCTTTGCACCAGCTCTCCAGGTGTTCCACCTCCTGTCTGTAGCTGGACTCATCATTGTTTGTGATGCATCCCACCACCGCTGTATCATCTGCAAACTTAACAATATGACAGCCTGGATGTGTGGCTGTACAATCATATGTGAGCAGAGTGAACAGAAGGGGGCTCAGCACACATCCTTGAGGAGAGCCAGTGCTGAGGGTTATGGTGGAGGAGGAGAAGTTGTGGATCTTCACGGACTGTGGTCTGTTTGTTAAGAAGTCTAGTACCCAGTTACAAATGGAGGGGCTTAGTCCAAGTGTGGATAGTTTGTCTATCAGAGTTTGGGGGATCATGGTGTTGAAGGCAGATGTGAAGTCCACAAAGAGCAGACGCACGTATGAGTCCTTCTGATCCAGGTGGGTGAGAGCAGTGTGGACCACAGAGGAGATGGCGTCCTCTGTTGATCGGTTCTCGCGGTATGCATATTGATGAGGGTCCTCGTTGATGTTGACGGTTGTCTTGATGTGGGACATGACCAGTTTCTCAAAACATTTAGCGACTATCGGGGTGAGGGCCACCGGTCTATAGTCATTCAGACCAGTCACTGTGGAG